>LPNX010773028.1:18091-98071 GCA_001517045.1 Pseudotsuga menziesii | reverse complement strand
GGCTGAGCCATTCTGTCATGGTGAGAGGATTGGTTCCTTCCATGACTGATATGAGTGCTGAGATTGAGAGCCATTCTGACGAGTAGGTCAGATGTAAGGTTTGTGCCATTCTGTGCATGTCTAAAGGATTTAGTTCCTTCCATGGCAGATGTAAGTGCAAAAATATCTCTTCATTGTGGTTGAGAGTCTTCCATCATTAGGTGGGATTGCGCCATTCTGACGAGCAGGTCAGATGTAAGGGCAGTGCCATTCTGTGCATGGCTAAAGGATTTAGTTCCTTCCATGGCAGATGTAAGTGCAGAAATCTCTCCTCATTGGAGTTGAGAGTCTTCCATCATTAGATGGGATTGTGCCATTCTGATGAGCAGGTCATATGTAAGGGCAGAGCCATTCTGTGCATGGCTAACGGATTTAGTTCCTTCCATGGCAGATGTAAGTGCATAAATCTCTCTTCATTGTGGTTGAGAGTCTTCCATCATTAGGTGGGATTGTGCCATTCTGACAAGCAGGTCAGATGTAAGGGCAGAGCCATTCTGTTCATGGCAAAAGGATTTAGTTCCTTCCATGTCAGATGTAAGTGCAGAAATCTCTCTTCAGTGTGGTTGAGAGTCTTCCATCATTGGATGGGATTGAGCCATTCTGATGAGTAGGTCAGATGTAAGGGCTGAACCATTATGTTCATGGCTAAAGGATTAAGTTCCTCCCATGACAGATATGAGTGCTGGCCATTCTGTCGAGTAGGACAGATGTAAGGGCAACTGCCATTCTAGGAATGGAGGCACCTGGTCAGTTACCAGGAACACTCAGTCAGGTTGTGCAGATGAGCATGTAATCAGTCCTGGGAGATCTGCAGATGGTCTTTCGAGGTTTTGCCTATGGCATGTAATTCGGTGCCCTGGGACATCTGGCAAATGCTCTTTCGAGGTTTTCCTCTGGGATGGCATGTAATCAGCCCTGGGAGATCCTATAGGTTGGGCTGTGTGCCCGTAATCAGTCCTGGGATTCTCTTGTGAGGTTTTGCCATGACCACATGTAATCAGCCCTGGGAGATCCTATAGGTTGGGCTGTGTGCCCGTAATCAGTCCTGGGATGCTCTTGCGAGGTTTTGTGGTGAGGTCACATGTAATCAGCCCTGGGAGATCCTATAGGTTGGGCTGTGTGCCCGTAATCAGTCCTGGGATGCTCTTTCGAGGTTTTGTGACGCACGTAATAAGTCCTGAGGATTCTCTAGTATGGCCAGTGATGATGAAGACCTGCAGGTGGTGGGCCTACATCCAGCATGAAATAGGGCTGGCTCTGTAGAACTTCCTATGACGAGATAGTACACACTTGATGATGACCAGTGGAGATCCAGATCGAGCTATGATCGAGATCCAGTTATGATGACTCCGAGAGATCCAGATCGAGTGATGATCCAGATCCAGCAGTGATGATCTAGATCGAGAGATGATCCAGATCCTATCCAGAGAGATGATCCAGATCGAGTGATGATCCAGATCCAGTCCAGAGAGATGATCCAGATTGAGTGATGATCTAGATCCAGTCCAGTGATGTTGATCCAGATCGAGTGATGATCTAGATCCAGTGATGCCATTTTATGATGATCCAGATCGAGAGATGATCCATATCCGATGATGACTTGAAGACAAAGATGACTTGAAGACGAAGATGATCCAGATGATACAGAGAAGAAGACCAGTGCTGAAAATTGTGTCAAAAGAATACCTTCCTAGTTAAGAGGGAGTGTTGATGTATATGTAACTTCGGAATGTATTCTTCTATGTATTTCATATATTGTAACCCGATGTTTATTCCGGGATGTTTCTATTATGCATTTGAGTCATGTGGTCATGCCCCGATGTTCCGATCGGGAGGATTAATAATGTAAACAAGTCATATCAAGTCATTAGGTAAGTCCCCACAGTTTAGGGGCGCTTGAGTTATTATATACTAATTAAGGTGTAGGCTCAAGTAGTAATTATTAGGTTGAGTGCACTTCAAGTCAACGGAAGAATATAAATAGAGAGTGAGAGTCTCTCTATTTATCACTTGTGAATTATATCACTTGCTCTCTCAAGTGTGGCGCACCTTTGGAGAAGGAAATACTTTGGCTTGACAGAATACAGAAGGCTGCTGTTGTGTTGGGAGGTCATCTTACTGTTTTGGGATCACATCTTGTGGTGATACTATCTTAGAGGAAGTTGAGGGGTTTTCTCCATTTATGGTTTCCCCTCCTTAAATCTTTGTGTCTCTTGTCTCTTGTGATGTGCTTATGTGATTGCTGTGCTTGTTATTCTCTCAGTGAAAAGATCCTATCTTAATGCTAGCTTAAATGTTGAAAAACTAACACATCTGAGAGGGAGACAGTGATCAAAGTCAGGGGGAGTTGATCAACCCTTTTCCCTTGATGTTTAAGGGGGAGAAATAGAAATTGTATTACTATCAATGCCAAAGGGGGAGATTGTTGGCAATATGGCAGAGCATGTTGTCATTTATGGCAGCTAGATAAGAATAGAAAAAATATCCATGAATGAGAGGTGACTTTATGTTCATAGAAGAAAAGAAATATGCCAGCCTTATAAATGAAGGATGGAACTGTTTCAAATTTTATGAGTAGAGACTATGGTATTTCACCTAGGCTCATAGTGTAATACAAGATCCTATAAGAGTATGTTGGGATCATTTTAAAAGATGGAAGAAGTGCAAACTATTTTAAGCAAATCAGTCCTTTCGTTGTGGATGAACTTCGTTTGAAGAGCCAAGCTCCATTGTCGATTGAAGATCCTCTACGACTAGGTGTAAATGTGGGTGCAGGGTCTTTTGCAAAATATGCAAGCTAACTTCGTAGAAATGTTGGAGAGTCTCATGATACCACTGCCAAATACATCAGATAATAGTGAAATTTCTAGTGTGATTTCAGGTCAGAAGAGGTGATACATCCTCATGCCAAAAATCCGTTGAGATTAACATTCGAAATAAAAACACAGAGATTAAAATGATAAAAATAAGCGCAGAGGGTTTTCACAGATCAAGACTCAGCAGCCATTAGATAAAAAATCAATGGTGGAGATTAAGTTTTGTGATGAGAATCATCCCACATTGGTTACGTGGAAGATTTTTTATGTCTCTATATACGCCAACATATTATATGTTTATCGACACGTAGTGCAAAGGTATGTTGGGGGATTTGGGTGTTTGGAATCCACAAGAATATCACCAGCTTGGAGCCTAGGATGACCTGTTAGGCCCTCTACCTTTTGGTACGCGTGGCGGCTCAGTAGTGGACAAAGGCAAGACGTGGCAATATGTGGCAGTATGAAAGGATCACAGGGCTATACAAAAGTATGATATGGACTAAGTCCTGGCAGATACGTGGACAATATATGGAAAATACATGGACCAAGAAGTGTCACATACATGGCAGATGCATCAACTTCTAATTGGATCAAATCCTCCTCTTGTATAGAAAAAGTTTTTTCTAAGGGTTTAAAAGATGAGTTTTTCGTTTTTCTTTTTGTTTGCAGAACTTATAAAATGGAGAAACTACTATATATATAAACAAAATCACTATATTATATATATATATATATATATTGGTTTGCCACCAATTGTGGATAGAAAAACCTATGTTTGTGTATATAAAGGAAGTTAGCGTAATATTAAAGCTCGCGTAAGGAAATTCCAGTAAATATTGTAAGGAAGACACACAGTTTTGAAAAGAGGAAGCCAGAAGAATACAGAAGGTTATACCTGTATTTTGGGACACCTGAAGAAATCTAAAACATGATAGAGATGACTCCTATAGGCTTGGAAATGAATTTGCAAATAAACTCTGATTCGTTTCATTTGATAAAACGAAATAAGAACTCTCAGTATGTTCATTTGATAAAACGAAATAAGAACTCTCAGTATGTTCATTTGATAACCTTTTTTGCACAATAAAGATATATATACACATATATAACTTACAGAGATGAAGTTGAGGAATCTTGTAGGCCTGAAGTAGAGAACATTTAGAAGGTTTAGTTAAAAAAAAAAAACAATTAAATAAACTAACAGAATGTGAAATGGCATGTCTATGAAATATTGAAGAGGAATGTTTGAAGTGTTGTTTTTGATGCTGAAGAGTCATGAGGATTTTTGTGCAGAAGATATATAAGAAGATATTTGAAAAAGAAGAAGTGTGTCTCTGTTTGATAAAATATGCAGATCTAAGAGGTACAAAGAACCAAGAGAAGTTGATCGGTGGAAGTCTGGAGAGGTCCAAGACAAGCTAATGTTCTAGAACTGAAGAAAATAATCATCTAAAGGTGGAAGGGTGGTGCTAGGGCAGGCTACATGCCTGAAAAGGGGTATTAGCCTCCTTCCAAGTAGTGTCTAGAGAATCAGGGTATAAATATATCCTTGTCTATGGGTGCAGGCAGAACCAGGGTGTGGGTGCATCCTTCAGTGGTGGCTAAGAAAATTGATTGTAAATACAATTTTGCAGAATAAAAAGAATTGGTGGTTTACCTTATTGGGTTCCACGATAAAACACTGTGTTTGAAATTGTTTTTGTATTTTGAAAAATTGTTTAAATTTTAGCAGTCACTAATTCACCCCCCCCCCTCTAAGTGACAGGACCTGTTCTAACAACCATGACATCATTGATATTGTGCACTAATCCAATATGTCAGCAAAGAGGTTTCATTCTAGATAAGTAGAAATGGATATTTTTATAGCACCATGAGCTGCTTACCCATCACATGCATATTAGTAGTATACTGTCATTAATGCAAACATTCTATCATGCATAACACATCAACCGAATATAAACAAATGCATAACAAAACAATATCATGAAATGACAATTGAATACATATATTTATTTGTTTCGTGGGTAGACTTCTTCTTGAGCCTTCAGCTTCATCTTCTTCTTCATTCATAACAACATCATTTCTTATCCAAATGCTAATATGGATATGTGGTTCTTCAAGAGTTGAGTCCTTCATATTCCTAGTTGCTTTAGAGATATTCTTTGAATCGTGAGAGCTTGATATTTGTTGGTGAAACCCACCAACAAATCCTGATCGACATGGGTTCCCACTCTGTCGACACCCAACATATGCAATCTCCCTGAGCACTGGCCTAGACAGGTTTTACCTTGCCCAACAACGTCTGCGGAGCAGATGAGGTCTCACCCGAGGTGTTCAAGGGAGAGCTATTGGAACTAACTTTCTGACAGTGGGGACAGAGGATATGGGGATCTGACGAAAGGACACCATAACTGCTAGATCCAGAGCTTTGCAGTCGACTTTACACCATTTCCTCAATTTGCAGAGGGTATTCAAAACTTATGCAATCATTAAATTAGAGGAAATTTAAGGTCTAAAATGGGCCTTCTAAGGAAAATAATAAAATAATAGTTATTAATTTTGGAGGAAGAATGAACAAAACTACTTTTTTTGTTTGTATTTTTTACCTATCTCCTTGTCTTTTTACTCAAATTCTGAGGAGGAGAGCTTGTTGGATGTAGAATTTAATTCCACATCCAACGATTACCCACACTACATACTTTTGATGGACCATGCCACCCCAAAAACAAGAAATACCTGAAAAATGTGATGATGACATCATCATCAAGTTTTTTCAAGTATTTCTTATTTTTGGGGTAGTGGGGTCCTTCAAAAGTATGTAGTGTGGATACTCGTTGGATGCGTAATTAAATTCTGCATCCGACGGGCTCCCTCGCTTGAAATTTGAGTAAAAACACAGGGAGATATGTCGAAAATATGAACAAAAAAATAGTTTTCTTTTATGACGAATATGTCAATTCAACCATTGTGGTTGACTCATTTTATTGAAATTCTATTGGTTCTTTAATTCCAGCTCACAAAATTTATTGCTGGCACGTTTTCTTATAAGGCCCATTTTAGACCCCAAATTTCCTCTAATGATAGCATCATACAATTGTCAACGCATTGCTAATACTGCATCATTTGTCCATAAAACTTATCTACTCATAGCATAGGAGATAGTAGTAGATTAATAGATTGCATCGATATAACAGAAAGAGACTAAATCACGCCAATGTCATAACAAAGAACAGGTCGCACATCATAATAGATTATATGGTAGCAGTGATAATAGATAAGATTTGTGCCACAACAGCCATACCATATTAACCTTGCATAGAGGACCCACATTACACAATTCTTCTCCGAAACTGGAGACTGCATACATCAGAAAAAGCTAGATAAATTGCAGATACACAGGAAATTCTTCACAAAACCAGATTGCACTAGATCTTATGCCCCAATTATCCTCTGATACGATTCTCCTATTCTTGGTTCGCAAATCTACTTGCAAAACTAGATCTATAAATAGGCTTGTGCCATTACATTGATGGTCCACTTCTGGATAACTTATGACCGATAATGACCTATTACAACAAAACTTCGTCTAATAACATATAAAATATTCAAAGCGGTTATTCTTTCATCGATCGTGCTAATCTGGCCTTCCATGGTACCATGTGAGGTTGTGCAGCTGCCATGACGCTACGCAACTCACTTACCAAAACCCTTACCAACAAGCCACCAACACAGTCTTGTGGTTCATCCCCAAGCCACTTCAAGTTGATAGGGTGTGTACCGACATCCGTGCCTTGAAATCTTCAAATTGTTGTGCAATCTCACGTACTTGCAGCCAGACTTTGTTGACAGTACTCTGACAATTAATCAAATCCTGCTTCACTGGGTTCTCTTCTCATTCCTTGTTGTCAACAATTTTTTAATGCTCTTTTATTTCCTACAGCATGGTGACTGCTTTAACAGCCAACTATCCATTAGGTCCTGAAATTCATCAAGCTGAGCACGACAATTTTGTTGGTGTTCCTGTGCACGAGCGACTCTCTGCTGTAAATCCTTCAGTTCCTCGGCCCGTGTGATCTGCACCATTAGTGGTATAGCCCTCAGTGATGTCTCCAAGGTCATCAGTTGAACTTCGGCTTCTTGCACTTGCATGGTCAACTGATCAAGCTGCTCATCTTGGATAACACTCTGCCAAAACTGTGTCATCGCTTCCATAATGGTTTTAGCCTCCTACTCCATGATTTCAAACTTAGTTGTAATGTCTTCAATGGAATCTTTCCTTTCTGCAACCTGCTCTGGCGGTGTCGTTGGTTGTACCAGGGCCTGGAGAATCAGGTTGGTATCGTGAAGGTGAAAAATTGTTTGGCCTTTTTTACTAGGGTGATTTCGACCGTGTTCCCAAAAATGTGCTGGAAGGATTCAAAAACAGCCTGCTCAACTTTGCCGCACCTTGGCACACATCTTTACCACAACAAACTCTTCATGGTTTAAATCTTGGATCTCCTTTGTTGCATTCACGGATGAATCAGTGACTACTTTGATAAGCTGTTGCAGTTGATCTTCCATTCCTAACTTTGTACCACTACCCGCTTCATATTCCTCGCACCATTTGGTGCAAGTCACCTCCCACATGTGCTGTGTTGCATCCTTAGGGTCTGTTGACGACTCATTGCCGAAGTCATGAGTGCTCAGGTCCTTTTGGGTAGGCTCTTATGGGGCATCTAGTGGCTGTTCTTTAGACAATTCCTCCTGACTCACTGGATTTCGCCACTCTGTCGACCACTCTTGGATGATGGAATCCAATTCCTCTTTCATGGCTTTGTATGGAAAAGGCAGCCACTGCTTGTCGGGATCCCACTGAGCCTAAATGCAGATAGAGTGGGGCCCGATGGAAAACCAAAGGATCCGCTGATACTTGGTCGTGACGTAAGGAGAGACTCGAGGAACGACAATGGCCACAGCTTGTAATGGTTCCCATAAACCCAAAATTGAATGGCACAGTCCATCTGTCGACTGGGTTCTTCAACCCACCATAATTTTTGATACCTTGCACCTTGACACACCTTTGTCGCATCAACTGCCATCGATTAATAGTCTTCTGGTTCCATCTAGGAAACTAGCGCAATAAGGATCAACAACCAACTATATGAAAATTATCGCTAAGCCTGAGTAGCAATCACATCATCTAGTATCTGATTCAGCAAAAATAGAGACCAATTCATTTACACCCCTCGGCACACTTCTGGGCACAGGAGACAACACCCGAATTGCATTGGACTGATCGGTTTCCCCAAACAACTTTTTTTGCCAGAATCCTTGTGCCAATACACACCACCTATGAGTTAATGCTATCGATGCGATAAGCATGACCATCACACTATAAAACAAAGTGCTCCTTCAGCTGCTTGGAAATCTTTTTGTGAGTATCTCTCCCATGCATATACTACACCGGATCTTCCCCATCCTTCAACAAGCCTGTGATGCTTACGATCAAATCTATGGTAACTGGGATCGACGTATTCAACCAAAGTGTCCCTCCATGAAAGCAAGCCAATAGTTTCTTCATGCATGCATGGGCTTCATTCAACCACCCAAAATGAGGCATATTGATGAGCCCCACCAGTCCCAATTGATCTAACCCACTCACCCACGGTTGAGGAATCGGCCGAGTTGGAGCATAGGCCCCATCAGGAGTGACTCATAGGGATCATCCTTGACATCTTTGAGTAATCACAGGTCATGGTCTTCAAATTTAAACGTAATTAATGCTGGGATGAGGTCGACTGAGAACTTCATCCCCTCCGGCAACGACAACAATTTTTGTGGGTACTTCTGATTCTTGGATGGTTTCCTGGGCTTGGCTCCTGGACACATAGGAGTGACATATCCCAAAATGTCATGAATAGAGACACCCCAAGGTGCTGCGGACTCAATATCTCCTGGTATGTGCAGTTCCTTCTCCTTGCACTCTCGTCGAGGTACGAGTTTGCCTCTTCTATGGTGGCATGGGGCTGGGCCTCTGAGCTTGCCACTTTCTCTTGGGAATGGATAAAGAACCAACTGGCATGCTCATAATCTCTTCTTCAAAAGTTGTGGGATGAATAGGGGATTCGTACTCACTAGAAATTTCTATGGCATCAAGGTCGCATAGCATCCCTCACCTTTCAAACCTGAGAATGCACTCAACATCTCTAACCTACAATGCTATAACTCACTCAATAGCTCACACCGCACAATCCCTTCTCTCCTGCACACTCTTCTCACTCAACTGAACAATGCCATCCTTACGCATCTCGCGCATTTTTTTATAGCCATATCCAATCCAAAATTCATCATTGCCAAATCTATCATTACCATTATTTCTAAATCTGGTATTAATGATGCCAAATCCAAGGGAGATCTTTCTCCTCTAATGGTCGGATCACTCATTAATGCGGGTCACTTCAACAAGCTCCGTCAACCAACTGTTTTAACTACCTGCATTTATTACCTGATTTGACTAACCCACAACCCTGTAGCTATTGCAAGTGGTCGACCAATTATCACTAATAACTTGAACCTTGTGCATCCTCTTCCCCAGGGCTCACCGTGTTGTTCTGGACTAAAATATTCATTTTTTGTTTGTTTTTAGTGCCTCAAGTAGTGTGCATCATCGGCCCCGACCTGTAGGGATTTAAGTGAATCCCATTGACAAGCATCGGTAAGGCTAGATTCTTGATGAACTTATTGTCCTATAGCAGCATCAAATCTCTTGTCGCAAACTATTTTTTCTTAATGTGGCGAACGTGCCATGCCTTCTGTTGATCCTTCGCAACCTGTTGGTGGAAGCCAGCAATAAAAGGGTCTTCTTCAAGCTGGATGAACTACGTAATCCGTTCTTCTAATTCTTCTTCATCATTCATGCCCGTTGCTACAGCAATGCGCATACTGGGAAAAATATACTCCATGGGAATGGCTGCCTCTTTCCCATAGACCAGCTTAAATGGTGTCTAACCAGTTAATCGTTTACAAGTAGTGCGATAGGACCATAGCACCACTGGAATTTTTAGGTCCCAGTCATCACCAATAGCATTACATACCTTAGTCAATGTTGTTTCCAATATTTTGTTGAATTCTTTGACGGTCCCATTCGCTTGTGGATGGTATGGTGTACTCCTATTATGGTGCACCTGCAACTCCTCAGTTAGCGCTTTCACCATTCGGTTGATGAAGTGACTACCCTGGTCACTCATCAAGATCCTAGGACACCCAAACCATGTCATGATGTTTTCAAAGATGAACCTCATTGTCGTCGTAGCGGTGCAAACAATAACAGGTACAGCTTCCACCCATCTAGTGAGATAGTCGGTTGCAATAATGATGTATCATGCACCAGTTTGCTTCCCTGGTGGATTAATAGCACCCACAAAATCCACATCCCATTTATCAAATGGTTGTAGAGTCACCTACAGTACCAGCGACATCTCATCCTGTTTCAATGGTTTACCGACATGATGGTAGACGTCGCAGCTCCTTGCATAGTCGACGTCATCGTTATGCAACGTAGGCCACCATAATCCAGCATGCAACACCTTTCGTAAAGTAGCTCGACCTCCATAGTGACCTCCCACAATTTCTGCATGTGCTTCTTTGAGAATGGGACCCTGATCATGTAGTAAAATACACCGTTGCAAGATTTCATGTGGTCCAAGATTATATAACTGTCTCACAATTAATTGAAAATCAGAAGCCTTTACTACTCGCTGCTTCTTTTGGCTAGTCGACATGTCCTCCAGGGTGACACCAATGGCCAAAAAATGAATAATTGGTGCATAGTGATCATCTGCAATGTCAACATGAACAAGTTGCACATCTTGCAATCCATCATCAATATTGGTTGGTTCTTCCCCATTCTTGATGCAAGACAGATGATCAAGGCCATCGTTCAATCACCCTAGCTTTACAACTATTTCAAAATCAAACTCCTAGAAAAGTAATAGCCATCGATATATCTACCCCCCCAACACAATCTTATTGACTACGTATTGCAAAGTAAAATGATCAGTGAACGTCTTGAAATGTCCTCCTAACAAGTAGTGCCGAAACTTTTGCAGTGCATAAACCATCGCTAGGCCTTCCCTTTCTGTTCTGGTATAATTTCGTTTAGCAAAAGATAGCTTTCGAATGGCATATGCGATTGGGTGATCCAAGTCACCCTCACCTGGTTGTGCAAGAACGACCCCCAGCATGATAGAAGAAGCGTCAACGTGAACATGGAACTCCTTATCCCAATCAAGAAAAACTAGTATGGGCGTAGAGGCCATCTTAGCTTTCAAACTTTCAAAAATTCCTTGACATTCCTGATTCCATTCATAGGATGCATCCTTCTTTAGTAGTTTTTCCATGGGGGCAATAATTGTAGCATATCCTTTGATAAACTTGCAATAATATCCGGTATGCCCCAGTGTGGCCCGAAGCATTTGGACATTACTTGGTGGTAGTAAACTGAGTATTAGTGCGATCTTCGCCGGATAGACCCACAGACCTTTGCAGACAATGTGCCCCAGTAGCATTCCAAATGGTGCACAAAAAATACACTTTTTAGAGTTTAAGGCAATCTGATGTTGGCGACACCTTTCCAGCATGAGTCGTAGGTTGTCCAGATGGTCCCTAATTAGTCCATAGACAGTCTAGTCATCCATATACACATGTAGGAAATTTTGAATTAAATCTTTAAATACAGCAACAACTACGTGAGAGAGTACAACTGGTGCATTGTTCATCCCAAACAACATGATTGTGTATTGAAAAAATCCCCACTCAGTGACAAACGTGGTCTTATGGCGATCCTCCTTCGCAATCCGGATCTGGTGGTATCCCGAGAAGCCATCCATGAAAGAATACATCTCCTGGACACCTACACCTTCAAGAACTTCATCGCTAAAAGGGGTCTAGATCAGATCATGTACACATGCATCATTCAACTTCCTTAGGTCGACGCAAATGCGGATTCCCCCTATCTTCTTATCTTAGACCACCATAGGACTTATCCACTTAGATTCTTCTATAGGCTCAATGATCCCAACTCAAGCATCCGATCAATATTGGCCTTCACTGATCCTTGTATCATGGATTCAGTCGGTATGGCCTCTGTCATAGTGGTTTGCCATCTAGTTTCAACATGATTTTCATCTCCCCTAGGTGTCCTAAAATTCCCTTCATTTGTAGAAACCATGTCAGAAAAAGGTCCTGGAATTCTTGTATCAGGTCCATGATCTTGACCATGGTCTCCTTGTTCTAGTAGTCTCCAACATTAGCAAATTTCAAGTTCTCTGCCGACCCAATTTTGAATTTATGGATCCTCAGCGGTTGACTCATCGAGTCTGTCAATACACCTAGAGCTACAACATCACAGATTCCTTCTGACTCTGGAATGTTAACATTCCGCAACTCATCATCTTTAGGTTCCCCATATAAGTTGTAGCAGGTCATCATGGATTGGATTGAACAATGCGCATGTGGATCTACCGTATAGGAGACATGGGTGACCTTGAGTACGACGTCGTAGATAATTTATAAATAATTGCATGCCTCTGGGTTGATGTCCTAAAAACTAAATGTCTACGCAAAACAAATAGATAAATCTTCCCAAGTGGTGATAGTCCTGCGCAACTATGCCGCCACATACCAAGATCTTGGTATTTCTTCCAATGTGTGAACAAAAGCGTGGACCCATTCATCTCTAGGTCGCCACGCCCATAAATTCTGACAATCAATTAAATGACCAGTGGGATCATTCCGTCCATCATATCTCCTAGCATGATAGACCTCTAGATAACTAAAGTGGACCATCATCAATCTGCGACACTGTTCCCAGTCATGGACCATCTGTTTGTGTGTCTCCCACCATCGAGCTTGAGTAGACTTCAGTGCTACATCAAAAGCCAGTATCCTTTGCGGTTCAAAAACTTTCTCTTCAACTTCCGTAAAGAACTCTAATAGTCTTGGCAGTCCTTTGTAAATGGGCAACTCGACAGTATCAGTTACAACATGCCGTAGAGACTGTGTAATCAACCTACATTTCCTGAATGATACTTCATGCAACCGATTCTGCCAATTTTCTAGAGCGTCTTCAGAGTCAGACGACGTGGAAATTGTATTGTGCCATCCAATTTCACCATCTACGGTAGGATGGATATAGTCTTTAGAGATGTTATAAGTGTGATCCCAACTTCTCCTGACTTCATCCTTTATAGGTTCAATATATCACCGTCCTTCCTGAGGGTCCATAGGAGCAATGAACTTGACATCCTGGTTTTCAAATGTCATAACTCATTTTTTGAAGTTGATAACTACCATGCTATCATTAGCCCATCCAATCTCTAGTAGCGCAGGATATGAACCACCATATTCTACGACTTCTATCACATCAAATTTAGTATGCATTTTCATACCTTCAATGTCAACAACCAAGTTTGAAACTCGATCAATGGGCCGAACCTTTGCCTAATTTTCTAGTTGCAGCTGTATCGGTAACCATCCCAATGTTGGATATCCCATCAATTGCCAGGTTTGCTTAGTCATAATGTTTACATATGACCAAGATCCAAAATGACCAATTCAACCTCATAATCTCCAATCTGGATATTCATCATGATCTCCTTTCTTGTCTTTCTTTTTTGCAAGGAATTCACAACATAATCCTTCACTGTCTTATCCAAGTGGTGTAATAATCTCTCAAGATCAACAAGGGCGTCAGAGTCCCTTTCCAGTGATAGAAAACTCTAAAAAAACTTCCGCAAGGTACCATGCTACCACGATGGTCCTGCCTCTACAAATGGATTGAAAGCAAATGGCATATCAACAATTGGTAACTTACCCAGATTTCTCTCGATTGCATTCTTTGCATCAAAGAAGGTATCTTTCTCTATCGCAATATCAAATGTGACCTTTTTCTTACCAGTGAGCCGAACTTGCAGCTGTGGTCCATCATCTCCAGTTGTCGCACCAGCGCAAGTAGCGATCCCAACGTTGACATCCTTCATTTGTGGCTCAGCCTAAATAGTGGCAACTGTCGATACTTGATTCAAGTTCAATGGAGGGTTCTGATTCAATGGTTGATTCATTGGTTAGTTCCAAGTCTAAGGTGGGTTCTAGGTTTGAGTCTATGGTGTGACCTAGTTTTGGATCATCGGTTGGTTTTGTACTTGGAATGCAGGATGATTCTTATTATGCACGTTCTGTAACTGAGGAATATTTCTAGCCTGCCATTTTGCAATCAACTGAGGGCAGCTTTCAACATTATGATCGTTGGATGCACAGTACGTACACTGTGCATGAGGGAACTCCCTCTAATAATGCCCAGATACCCCACATATGTAGCACTGGATTGATTCATGACCTCATCCTCCTCCTCGGCCAAATCCTCCTCCTCGACCTCTGAACCCTACGCAGAATCCTACTTCGATTCCTCCTTGCTGAAACTCTGGTTGGGCCATCTGTTGCTATGATGGGTTTGGTTGATGCAGGACATAGTGCGTGGCTTGAATATATTGTGGTTGTTTATACTATGGTCGAGGTGCCTAGTTAGACTGTGGTTGCACCACCATTTGTGACGGAGGTTCAAACTGCGCCTGTGATATAAACTGTTGTAGTGGTTGCGCAGGGACAAACTACAATGGAGGTGGTGGTGTATACGACACTTGTGCTTCTATTTGTACTAATTATGGCTATTCTTGCATTTTTGGGGGATCCTCACCTTTCACAAAGTATGAATCATACATCCTTGCCTAGAGAAAATCATAAGCTCGACAGTTTTTGTCGTCATGTCCGATTGACCAACAAAATGTACAGTACAAATTTTATGCCTTGGTAACCATCTTTTACATATAATCACAATTCTCATGTCGATGCCCATATACTTGACATATGCGACACCATGGTACACCAGCACAACTCAACGGATTTGGGGCTCCCGACAACAAATAATTCTGAAACGTCGGACATGTGTCCTTGGTATATCTGCATGCATGGCAATAGGTGCACCAAATATCATCACGATCTTCCTTGGTATTTTTCATATCTTGTAGTTTGAGCATCAAATTGGCCAACTACGCTTGAATATGGTTCATTTCAACCGCAGATTATCCTGGTGGTGATGCCTCCAATTTCATCGCGGTCTCTAGAGCCTCGCTCTGTGTCACAATATTTTGTTGCATTAGAGGATGTCTGATATGTGGGAAAAGCATGGCGATCAACCATTCCTTGTGCTGAACATCACTCATTTGAAAACTGACCCAATCCATCAATGTCTTAAACCGACCAAAGTCCCAAATCATCTCATTGGGGAACTGTTTGATCTCCTTCAATTCAGTAATATATCGATCCTCAAATTTTGGCTTCTTAAATTCTTCAAATAACCCCATTTGGATCTCATCCAATGTCTTTGTGGTACCTCCCTAAGGGATCCACATGAATCTCATGAACCATTATAGCACATGGCCCCTCAGAGTAGTGGCCAACTGAATTTTCTTAACATCATCATCGACAGTTTGTCGGTTGGTCTAGATTGCCTCACATAAGAACCAGTACTGCTTCGGATCATCAGTGCCATTCCCATTGAATATTGGAAACTTCATTTTGTCACCCGCCATTCTGGGCCTTCTTCCTCCTGCTGGTGCTCTATTACTAGACTATTGTTGAAACATCAGGAAATTTGATGTGGAGTGTGTATTTTTTCCTTGAGGTGGAGTAGTGTGCAGAGGCATGGGCATGTTACTACTAGGGTTCGATCATATTGTCCTTCCGAGTGTAACCTAGGCCTGGTCATCCTCGTCATCACAAAAATGTCTCTTTGTCCTATGTGGTTGTTCTTAATGGCATTGCACTTTGATCATGGAAGGACTTTCCCCTGACCTCTACCTCTTCTCTCAAAACCTTGGTCCTCCCCTCATACAACCACTTGTTTCCTCGGTGACCTTCAAATTCTCATGAGAACTCAAGCTAATCTACCCCTTACCTTTTCATGCATATCCCCCCTTTCGTCACAATGCCTACATCCTCCGCACACCAAAGTTCCACTACTCTTGGTCCATATTTAGAATACCTTTTTCACAAACCAGTTGCTTAATGGATAGTTGCAGTGACAACAAGAACCTTCCTTGAGGTCCACTGAAGAACTCTCTTTATGCTTCTCTAAATGACTTATTGGTGTCAACTAAAAACTCGATGATGTATCCTTCTAAGATACTATCCAAGCAAGCTTCAACTACCGGTGATGCCTTATTTTTGGTTTCTTGTAACTACTAAAATAACTATGGGGTCCAGGATGTTGACTCCCATCCTTCAAAGTTTGTCTTCTTCTTAGTGAACTTTTCCAGCCATTCCTGCAAGAGAACAACAAATTCACAAAATAACAATTCGTGAGAACCATCGTGGATATACCTGTCCAGCGAGTGGTCCATCGACAACTTCAGATTCTGATTTTCAGCTTCAGTAAACTCCCACAAGTTTAGATCAAACCACCCTTTGATCTTCGATTGAGTTGGATTCCAAAACATATCCTCCTCTTAATAGCAACTCGGTACTGGCAATGGAACCATTTGTTGGCAAAACCCACCAACAAAACCTCATCGACAAGGGTTCCCACTTTGTCGACACCCAACCAGTGCAATCTCCCTAAGCACCGACCCGGATAGGTTTTAACCTACCTAGCAATGTCTGCAGAGAAAATGAGGTCTCACTCGAGGTGTTCAAGGAAGAGCTGTCGAAACTGAGTTTTTGGCAGTGGGGACGGAGGATATGGGGATCATACGAAAGGACACCATAACGGCTAGATCCAGATCTTTGCAGTTGAATTTACACCATTTCCTCAACTTACAGAGGGTATTCAGAACTTATGCAATCATTTAGCATCATACAATTGTCAATACATTGCTAATACCGCAGCATTTGTCCATAAAACATATCTACTCATAATGCAACAGACAGTAGCAGAAAAATAGATCACACCGATATAACAAAAAGAGACTAAATCACAGCAACGTCATAACAAAGAATAGGTCACACATCATAACAGATTATATCGCAGCAATGATAACAGAGAAGATTTGTGCCACAACAACCATATCATATTAACCTTGCACAAAGTACCCACATTACACAATTCTTCTCCAAAACCAGAGACTACATACATTAGAAAAACCGAGATAAATCGGAGATACATAGGAAATTCTTCACAAAACCAGATTTCACTAGATCTTATGCCCCACTTATCCTCTAATGTGATTCTCCTATTCTTGGTATGTCGCATCTACTTGCAAAACTAGATCTATAAATAGGCTTGCGCCATTACATTGAGGTTCCACTTCTAACTAACTTATAACCGCTAATGACCTATTACAACAAAACTTGGTCAAATAACATATAAAATATTCAAAGCGGTTAGTCTTCCACCCATCGCGCTAATCTAGCCTTACGCGGTACCACATGAGGTTGTGAAGCTACCGTGACGCTGCACAACTCACTTACCAAAACCCCTGCCAACAATAATTAGTTTCTCCCATCTTCTCTTTCTCTTATTATTAGCCGAGCTTCATCTTGTGTGCACTCTTTCTAGGGTATGTTGAAGGTAATCACTTCCTTCTGGTGCACATTCCTTGAATGAATGAATCCCTTGATCCTGGGAGGCCATTCAAGGTGGTTATCACAATTTATGTATTCCCTAATTCTTCATACACTGCTTCAAGTTGTTCTTTGATTTGAGAGACCCTTGTAAAGTATGACTGTATGGTCTCTGCATTCTAGATCTTTACATTCTTCAACTGGTTTCTCAAAGTCATCTTCTGATTTATGTTTTTCCATTCAAATAGCTTGTTCAAGGAATCAATCATCTCTTTAGGTTTATTTAGGGAAGACACTTGTGGTATAAGGTGATCGTTTATTGAATCAACAATTATCCTCTTCACCAAGTTCTTCGTGTTTAAGGCTTTAGCCTCATCTCCCTATGGAAGCGGAACCTCTTGACTTATGTAGGTGTCCAATTCATTTTCTTCAAGAACCAGTGAAAAAGAATACTTCCATTCTCAAAAGTTTTTTGCTTCACCAATATTTTCATCAAGCTGGTGTGATAGGTCATTTTGAAATGAGAACCTCAATTGTAAATAGAAAAATATTAGATCTTACCGATTTGAGGTGTCCGTTCTAGTTCCAGAGCTGGCTGATATAGAGTTTGTCAAAGAAACCGTAATTTTTAAAAATTGGAATTCCAAACTTTTGATTGGATAGAAAGATAGACCCCTTCAAGGCGAGATGTCCAATGTACTCCTTTTCTGAAAACAGTGGAGGGAAACTCCCAGAACAGGAAGCCCTATTTTTCCAATTTCTTCTACAGAAATTCCTGATACTATTTCTGTGGTATCTCTGAAAGTACTACTCCTCTATGTCTGAAATTGTGTATTGAGATATCCTTGTGTTTCTTCTTTCAAAAACCATAGGTTTTATTAGAATTGGTTTCACCAATTGAGACATATGATAGTTTTCCCACAGTGACTTAATTCAATACTATTCAGCATAGCGAACTTGTATGGACTACCACATGTCACTGTTTCATCTTGGGGGTCTGAAATTTTTACCATAGAAATATAAAGTCCCTTCCCTATCATGGATATCTTTCCAAATTTCATTTGGACTTTCATAGATGGAGATATATCAATTATCCCTTGGTGCCCTTTTTAGGGATCAATCTTGGAAGAGGATCGAACCCTGATTTGGAAGAATCATATCTCCCAGAATATAGTGAATCTGAGGCTGAAAGTTTTACATATGGTACAAAAAGATTGTATCTTCGGCCTGTGAAAATTTCGTCCCTTGAGAATTCTTCAATCCTGAGATATAGCGAAAGTACCAAAACTACCAGTTTTAATATTTTAGGGTTTTTCAAGCCCGGGGTCAAACTAGGGTTTGAATTTTCTGGAGTTTCACTCAACTAAAAAATTCAACCTTGGTATATAAACTTATATTTTGATGAGGAGAAAAATCCTATGCTGGTCTCACTAAAAAATTCCTCTTCTGTAAAAATCCCTAATTTCTCGTGCCAAAAAATGAAAATGCCTAGAATCAAATTATTCTTCAACATAAAGATGGGACCTTCAATGGAGAGTCAAACTAGCCTCATTTTTAAAATGTATTGTGGAAAGAGACCCAAAAATTAAGAGTCCCTAGCTTATGTAGTTTCATAGTGTCTTCTTCTTAGGTTAGCTATGATACCATGTTAGATTTTATCATTTAAACAATATGATCTTCGGATCTTATTTAAGAGAATAACATGCACAACAATCAATCACAAGAGACAATAGACACAACAATTTATCCTTGGGGAAACCATAAAGGAAAAACACCGCAACTTCCTTAGATATAGAATGAGCACTAATGGTAGCAGTAAAACCCGATGATCTCTGATAGCTGATCTCTCTCACTTGTGCTAGCACTTCCTCTCTTAGTCATGCGCCCTAGTTGAGTGAGTGTGTGTCCCAAATGAGGAGTGCCTCCCTCTATTTATATTGTTTCATTCACTTAATATTTGACTTAGTTATGTAGGCTCGAGTAATCCTAACTCATTTATGTAGGCTCGAGTAACCACAACTAGGGTACTAATGACCCAACTTACAATAGAGGGGACTTCCTCATGAATTTTAGTAATTCTCTCGAAAGGAACATCAGGGTACAAATAATTACTAGTGATTCTCCCAATAGGAGAATCAGGGACCAATGAAATAAAATATATACAATTGAATAAATTCCAAAGTTACAAATACATCAACACATAAAACATCACTATTCTTAGCAGTTTCCAGCTGAAGAAAATCAGAACTATTTTGCGTGCTTGGGAGGATCTGAATGAAACAATTGGTGAAGCTATTAATATTAAGGCCCATGCTATCTATGGAAGGAGGTGGTATGATGCTGACAGTTTAATGGATTCTTTGTGTTTTCCTGTAATGGGTCTCATCGAGAATGCATTCCTACCGAAACTCATGATTGAACAGGTTGAACAACAGTGAGATGAAGCAAAAGAGAAGATCCAAGGGCTTACTCATATCAACATTGATGATGTGGATCAGTTAATAAAACAACCATTTTCTATTAAAGGGAAGATCCAAATCTACATTCATATTTGGCATAAGTTAGCGAAGAATGAAATAGAAGATCACAAATGTGATGCCCAACTTGGACTTGAATTCGCTAACTATCCCAACTTATATGAGTTGTTGGAGATTTGGAAAATATGGAGAGTTTTTCTTGGGTATTAGCTTTGTTTGGGTTTTTCGATTGCATTTTGAAGGGAATTGATTCTTTTGTAATAATTATTTAAGGGGTATGCTTCAGATGTATTAGGGGGACTTTTGGAAGGGAAAATATTTGGACAAGAGGTTGAAGATACCTCTATGTACTTGAGGTTTATGTAATTTCTTAAAAAACTTGATTTAATACAATATTGATATTATTTCACATCTCTTGTTATTGATTTGATTATATTTCTTTAACAGATCATGATTTTTCTCTTTTCGGATGGATCAACATCGTTGTTAGTTCTTTGAATTGATAAATGCATTTATTTATAACTTTGATTTCTCTCTGTTACTGATTCATGCATTGATAAAATTTTAAATAATTTCTTCTTTTAAATTTTTTTTATCTATTTCTGCAAATGATTCAGCAGTGGAGTTAGAAAGATAACAAACATGTTGGTTTTTTAATTAATATCCATACATGCAGGTTAGCCTTGAATGATACAATCTTAATTTGCTATTAGTTTATTTTTATTAATTGGTTGTGAGTTAAGTGATAAGTTAATAGTCTCATTTACATTTTTGTTAATTTGATGAAAATACTTGTCTATCTTACACCTCAGGCTAATATGTAAATCAATTAAAAATCCTTTTTTAAGTAGCTTAGATTTAGATCATATTTTCCCTTATGGTTAGATTTGAGTTTTCTTTTTTTTCATCACTTATCCTATTTTCTAATTTGGGAAATAGATCCTTCAAGGATCAAATCCTCAAGAGCCAGCGGAGGTTAGAAATATTCGTGGGAGATTACTACACCAAACAGGCTGAGGATAGGACTATCCTTGCATAGGACCTTTCGAAGCCCTTCAGCCTGGGTTTTCTCCCTCTATTGTAATTCTTAGATACCTTTTTAGCTACATACACAACTGAGGCTTCAACAAATGGCGCTAGAAGGAGGGACAACAAATCATGCCTAAACAAATTGCCAAAACACCTCCTCCTAGTTAGAGATTCGATTATCAATCGTAGTCGTACCCAGGCATCTACATCAGGGGAACAAATCGTACAAGGTTCAAACGTTGTTCTGGCTACCCTTGTAAATGAACAGAGAAACCCAACAGATAGATACGTTCTCATGTCTCCTAATTTAGGACCCATCACCGTTGAACAATTACTGAAACATAATTCTGATAAAGATGCTGAGATTCAAAGACGGTTCTCTGAACAGAGTCTCCACTGGAATAATCCCCAAGCCAAAAGTCAAGATAATCTTAATTCAGGTCACCAAAACACCGAAGGATGCAACGATCCTTCCAGTGAACCATCTACCTCTGGACTAGATATTGATTCATTTTTTAGGGAGCCAGCTACTCCCTGACACAACATTCAAGTAGGAGGACCACCCCCTTTGCCTCCCTCTTCTTCATCCTCCTCAGACGAATCGTCAGACCCTGATTCTTCCACTTCATTAGAGGAATCTATCGCAATGGCTGATGAACGATATACCAGGACTTGGATGCATGGAGATGGTGTGTCTGTCTTAGGTGATCAGCATAGGCTGCCTAAAAATGCCAAGAAGTGGCTTCCAAAATATAATCCAGATGACAAAATCCCTATGGAAGACCAAATCAAATCTTTTATCCAGGTTATCAGGCTTAGAAATGTCATACATTAACATGTAGTATGTAGATTGTTCCCTTATACGTTTTAGGGAAAAGATTCTACTTGGTATTTCTCCCTAGAAGCCAGTTCTATCCCATCATGGGATGTGTTTTCTGAACTCTTCACTCAGAAATTTGGGGATGACAAGACCCCAGAGGATTTAGTTATAGAACTTTATTCCATGGATCAACATCATTGTTATTTCTTTGAATTGATAAATGCATTTATTTATAACTTTGATTTCTCTCTGTTACTGATTCATGCATTGATAAAATTTTAAAGAATTTCTTCTTTTAAATTTTTTTTTATCTATTTCTGCAAATGATTCAGCAGTGAAGTTAGAAAGATAACAAACATGTTGGTTCTTTAATTAATATGCATACATGCAGGTTAGCCTTGAATGATACAATCTTAAGTTGCTGTCAGTTTATTTTTATTAATTGGTTGTGAGTTAAGTGATAAGTTAATAGTCTCATTTACATTTCTATTAATTTGATGAAAATACTTGTCTATCTTACACCTCAGGCTGATCTATAAATTAATTCAAAATCCTTTTTTGAGTAGCTTAGATTTAGATCATATTTTCCTTTATGGTTATATTTGATTTTTCTTTTTTTTGCATCACTCATCCTATTTTCTAATTTGGGAAACAGATCTGTTAAGGATCAAATCCACAAGAGCCAGTGGAGGCTAGAAATATCCATGGGATATTACTACACCAAACAGGCTGGGGATAGGACTATCCTTGCACAGGACCTTTCGAAGCCCTTCAGTATGGGTTTTCTCCCTCTGTTGTAATTCTTGGATACCTTTTTAGCTACATACACAACTGAGGCTGCAACAAATGGCACTAGAAGGAGGGCCAAAAAATCATGCCTAAACAAATTGCCAAAACACCTCCTCCAATAAGAGATTCTATTATCACTCGTAGTCGCACCCATGCATCTACATCAAGGGAACAAATCGCACAAGGTTCAGACATTGTTCCGGATACCCTTGTAAATGAACAGAGAAACCCAACAGATAGATATGTTCTCATGTCTCCTAATTTAGTACCCATCACTGTTGAACAATTACTGAAACATAATTCCGATAATGATGTTGAGATTCGAAGACAGTTCTCTAAAAAGAGTCTCCACTGGAATAATCCCCAAGCCAAAAGTCAAGATAATCTTAATTCAGGTGACCAAAAAACCGAAGGACACAATGATCCTTCCAGTGAAACATCTACCCCTGGACTAGATATTGATTCATTTTTTAGGGAGTCAGCTACTCCCCGACACAACATTCGAGTAGGAGGACCACCCCCTTCACCTCCCTCTTCTTCATCCTCCTCAGACGAATTGTCAGACCCCGATTCTTCCACTTCATTAGAGGAATCTATCGTAATGGATGACGAATGATATACCAGGCCTTGGCTGGATGGAGATGTTGTGTCTCTCTTAGGTGATCAGCATAGGCTGCCTAAAAATGCCAAGAAGTGGCTTCCAAAATATAATCCAGATGACAAAATCCATGTGGAAGACCACATCAAATCTTTTATGCAGGTTATCAGGCTTAGAAATGTCATACATTAACATGTAGTCTATAGACTATTCCCTTATATGTTTTAGGGAAAAGATTCTACTTGGTATTTCTCCCTAGAAGCCAGTTCTATCCCATCATGGGATGTGTTCTTTGAACTCTTCACTCAAAAATTTGGGGATGACAATAATCCATAGGATTTAGTTATAGAACTTTATTCCATGAAGACGAAAGGTAAGGAGCGAGTCAAACATTATAACCAACAGTTTTCATATTTGAAAAATAGGATTCCAACCACTATCCTCCCTGTCGAGGAATTATTGGTAGCATATTATATTAAAGGTCTTCCAGCTCAAATAACCATGTGGGTCAAGAGGGCTCGTAAATATTCCTTGCGGGATGCTTTCTTTGAATCCATACAAGTTGAAAAGGACATGTTCTATTTTAAGGAAAACCTTGACACATTATCTAAACAAGCTTCTACTTCCTGCAAGGAGATTGACAATGATCCCAAACGCACCACCACAAACACAATATCCTTTCAATATGAGTTACGTGATGAAGCTCCTTCATAAAATGTCTAATGAGATGGTGGATCTCAAGAAAACTAATAACGAAAATCAATCCAACAATACAAGATTTAATAGGCCAACTTTTAGGAGACCTAACCAACCTCCTCAAAATCCACCAACTCCAAATCCTAGTGAGGGATTCACGTAAGAGGAAATATTTTCTGTCTTGAAGGCCTTAGCTGTAGGAACACCATACATTCCCTAATTCTCTCAATATCATTCAAATCAAGAGTCACAACCTCCCCAAGAATAAGAGGAATAATACCAGCAGGTTAGCACTGTAAGTTTCTTTCTTGAAGAAGAGGAAGAAGAACCTGACACAGTTTTCAATATACAACACATTCACAACACTAGATCTAAAGGGCCACCCCCACAGGAACCATCACCTACGAAACAGGCTCCCAACAAAGGTAAATCCCAAGCACAAAAATCAATTGTGATTCCTGAGCCTAAAAAGAGTCAAGGCAAATATATCTTTGTTCGACCTTCTCAAAATCCCTTCCATGAGAGATTCGCTGCCCAAAAGCATAACAATAAAATAACCTAGGGAAACTCAGAATAATAGTCTAGACTCTTCCCCTTGACCAAACAGTCAGAAGCCTGGAAGGAAGGGAAACCCACCCTTCTTACTCACTTTTGAAATATTCAATAGGAATATACATAACTGCATGGTATATTCAGGGGCCTCATCTAATGTGATGCCTCTTTCTGTCTGCAAGAAGCTAAAGGTTACATGGGAAATGTTTCCTATCCAACTCATCCTATTGGACATGTCTAAGGTTAAAGTTGTAGGAAGACTAAGCAATGTTCTGCTTAGATTATCTACAGATCCCAGAATTCATCCGACCATTGACATTGTAATCGCAGACATTTCAGATACTTACGGTATGTGGTTAATTCGAGATTGGTCGTAAAAACTGAAAGGTTATTTTTCTACCAATTGCTCTCACTTGTGGTTACCCCTAAACATATAGCCTAACAAACTCAAAGTCGATCGGGAACCATTTATGAAACAAACAGTGACCGATCTCGACAGTTCTAATGAATATGTCTCCTTCTTTAGTAATCAAATAGAACATTTTACTTTCAATATATTCTTTGGAGACTTTTTTGCTGATGTTTCACCAGTGAAGAGTGTCCCAGATTACCCATCTTACTTCTGTACCATTCTCCAGTACTATTGTTCATAATGTTTATAATGTTAATACTAATTTCAAAATTGACCCTTTTATTTGGAGTTTATTCTTTGATGGCTCTAGGTCTAAGGATGGATCAGGTGTAGGATGTGTTCTCATTGATCCAAATGGGACCAAGACAATGATTGCATGCATATTTCAGTTTGAATGTACCAATAATGTAGCTGAGTATGAGGCACTTGTTCAAGGACTCGGAAAAGCTATTGATTTGGGGAGGAAAGCAATTGAATGTGTCGGGGACTTGAAAATTATAGTAAAACAGGTAAGAAACCAAATACATTTCCTATCCCCCTGCTTAATCAATTATTAGAGGTTGATCAAAGACATGACTAGCTCCTTTTCAACATTCAATATCATATATGTCCCTAGATCACAGAATTTTGACGCTGATCTATTGGCCAATACTACGTCTAGACTAATCCCGCCAGAAGGTTTGTCTCCACAAACCTTTTCCATTGAGTTGATCTACAGGCCTTCCATTCTAGACAATGTCATGAATTGGAAAGTGTTCGACGATGACCAACATATATTATATTTCCCTTTAGCCCAACACACCTTTGAACGTATGGCTATTGATGAAATTGATCATGAAAAATATTTGTTTGACCCTTCCAATATCATTCCCAAGTCTGTTATCAGCTTAGAAAAGTTTTACGATTTACAAGATAAATTTATACAAACCACCAACTGCAAGACCTAGAGCTCAACCATCAATTATAGAGCTGTCAATATGGGAATGGAACAAGACCCTCATTTTATGTATCTTGGAGTTCATTGTTCCCATGATGAAAAAAAAAGCTTTATTAAATTTTTGAAGGAATTCAAAGACGTATTTTCCTGGACGTATAATAAAATCAGGTATTTCAATACCAACATCATGTACCACAACATCCCGATGAAACCTAAGGTGAAACAATACCAACAAAAACTTAGGAAGATGCATCCCAGTTTAGAGCCCTCTGTCAAGAAAGAGCTTTATAAGCTACTGGAGGTAAGGATCATATTCCCTTTTACACACATGCAGTGGGTCACCAACTTAGTACCCATTTAGAAGAAGAATGGAAAAATTAGACTCTGCGTGGACTATAGAAACTTGAACAGGGCCTCAGAGAAGGAAAATTATCCTATTCCTCCCATGGAAAAGATTCTGCAGAAGGTAGTTGGATCTAAAATGTTCTCACATCTTAACGGTTTTTCAGGGTACAACCAAGTCATGGTTTCCCCCGACGACCAGCTTAAAACAACTTTTTGAACCCCCTACGGAACATTTTCCTACAGGAGGATGCCATTTGGGCTGATAAATGCAAGGGCCATGTTCCAGAGAGCTATGGACATAGCTTTAAGGGGCTTAATTCATAATTATGTCATTGTATATCTAGATGATGTAACTATTTATTCTAAAAAAATGACATGATCATTTGTCTGCCTTGAAAAAAGTATTCGAAAGATGTAGAAAATATGGGATTTCCCTCAATCCCAAAAAATCTATCTTCACAGTGATGGAAGGTAAGTTTTTAGGTTTCATTGTCTCCAAGGAAGGCATGATCATTGATCCAGAACACACAGAAGCAATCTCCAAGATCGGCCTCCCTAATTCCAAAAAAGCAATGCAGTCTTTCTTGGGTAAGATCAATTTCGTCCGTAGATTTGTACCAAAATTTTCCCAATTAATTAAACCCTTGTAGCATTTAGTTAAAAAAGATGTACCATTTAAGTGGTCTGAATAGCAGAGAAGTGTCTTTGTTGAAATCAAAAGAGCCATAGCAGAAGTGCCTGCTCTCATGTCTCTAGATTTCAAGAAATATTTTATACTTTATACCTTTGCTATTGATTTTTCGTATGCATCTGTCCTAACATAGAAGAATCATGAGGATGTTGAGATCCCCATTTCCCTCATGACCTCGAGGTTTAAAGGATCTGAACTCAACTATTCCCAAGTCGACAAACAGGCCTACGCGGTATATAAATCGGTAAAACATTTGTTACGGAGAAAACTTCCTATGGCTTGGGCTATACCATAACATACAGAGAAACCACAGAAATCAATCCCCTCCCAATATGCAAGAAATAAAAAATATAACACTAAAGGATATCAAAACATACCTTATTTCGGGTGGTTGAAGTAGATCCACGTTGAGCTTTTTCCAATCCTGCTTGCTTTAGCAATTTACTCAACAACAGTAAACAAGGAAAACATGCTATATAGTATAGTCTTAGGCCTACTCTAGCATATATAATCAATAATGCATAAGCAATTAAATGCATCCATGGATTCAATATTCATTTAAATGCACATTATTGTACAGGAAAATATATTTCTATTAATAAAATCAGAGATTACATAAGTGACAACCTCTGTCGGCACGTGTGCGAATTGGAGAAACAGAGTCCTCCACCTGGGCCTCTACCACCTCAATCCTCCATCTCTCGATAGCAAGATCACAAGAAAAGGAAAGATTAGTAAGAACACAAAGTGCTCCAAGGGACAAAGTGATGCAGACTAAAGTATAAGCAATCTACCGCAACAATGGACTATAGTTTTCTTCCTCTTCAATTCCTCCTTCTTCAATGTATCCAAGGGGTTCCTTATATAGTGCTTCAATGGAGTAATGGAAGGTCAAATCCAAGCGATCTCGAGGCATATGTAAGGCCAAGAGACAAGTAACTCGAATCCACATCAAGGAAAACTCCAAAAATATTTGGACTTATGCACACATCCCGATGTACGCGAGTTCAAGGGAAATATCCACATATATACGTGAGAAAGGGATTAAAAGTCGTGTACAACAAATAATAGGTGTTTTTAGGGATGATTTTGGAAATGTCAAAGGTACCAAAATAGTCCATGGGGTTCAAAGAGTCTGCAGAGGGACATGGAAGGCCATAAATGTGTAATCAACCATGTGTGGTAAGATCAGCTATAACAACATTACAGGAAGTATCCGTTGAAGTCGAGGACTAAGGTGATTGCCCCATACACAGCCATTCAAAATGTCCTTGTCTAGAAGGAGTTGGGTGAGAAAAGAGCTCACTGGATGATGGCAGTGCATGCATACGATCTGGAGATCAATCTTGTGAAGATAGTTAAACGACAAGTTTTTTGTTTACTTTCTTCCCAATCAAATGATCCTGATGATCAACAAACCAATTTGGAGCAGGAATAAGTTGTACCTATAGGTTTTGTAAATGCAATTGAGACACAAACATCTGAATGGTATGACCACATCAAGTTTTGCTTCATAACGGGTTTGCTCCTGAAACCCTTGATACTAAAAAATGTAGAGAATTAAGTCTAAAGTCAGCTCCTTATCAACTTATTCATAATGTTCTATTTAAAAAAAATATGATGGAGTTTTTCTTAGATGTCTGGAAAAGGATCAAACTGATGATTTCCTTTTTCAATTTCATGCAGGACCTGCCAGCGGGCATTTCTCAGGGGATACAACAGCTCACAAAATCATTTGAGTAGGGAACTATTGGCTTACCTTATTTAGAGACACTCATGCCTATGTCATAAAGTGTGAGCCTTTCTAGAAGTGTGCTGGCAAAGTAAAAAAACCCGCCTTCCCTTTGCAACTAGTAGCATTCCAGTCCCCATTTCAGCAATGGGGATTAGATTTTGTCAGACCTATCAACAATGTGTCTTCTTTACAGCACAAATACATTTTGACAACCACTAATTATTTCACCAAGTGGGATGAAGCAGTTCCTGTTAGACTGTGTAATACGAACCAAGTGATCTCTCTGCTTAAAAACCAAATAGTCACTAGGTTCAACACTACTGAGTATCTCGTTTTTGATAATGCGTCATACTTCACATCCATTGACTTGACTAGCTACGCCCTTGAAAAGAGGATCAAGCTTAAATTTTCTTCCAATTACTACCCTCAGGGAAATGGACTTGCAGAATCCTCCAACAAAAACCTGATAAACATCTTGAAAAAGATAATGGCCTCCCATCATAAGAATTGGCATACCCATCTCTACAATGCTCTTTCGGCAGACCGAATCACCCCAAAAGAAGCCATTGGTAACTCCCCTTACTATCTGGTCTACGACAAGGAAGTCGTCCTACCAGCTAATCTCACCATCCCTTCATTACAGTTAGCCCAATCCATCCAAGATGACAAGTCATCCCCACTATAGCAGAGGATTGAAGTTAGAGGAATATAGGGAAAAATCCAAGAACAAATTCTATCAACATCAACAGTTGGTAAAAATATGGTTCGATGAAAAGTCCTCCTCTGACAGAAATGTTTCAGTAGGGGATTTAGTAATAAGGTGGGACAAGCAGCCCAAATACAACAAGGAGTATACCAAATTCCAATGGCTTTGGTTGGGACCTTTCATTATTATAGAAAAAATTGGTCCTAGCATTGTTCGGTTACAGACACTAGAGGGAGTCATCGACACCTACCCAGTGAATGTTTTCCTTCTTAAGAAGTATTTTGTTTAAGAAGTTTCATGAATATTGTACATAGGCTTGGTCTGTTATTTTTCTGTTTTTATTGTTTGAGTATTTGATTTATATTAGGATTTTAATAATCTCTGCACATTTTGTAATGATGGGTAATCAACTTTTCTCAATATTCAGAGCTGTGAACCTTAAAGAAAAATGTGTCAGTGTCCAACCTTTCAGGATCTATTTTATACATGAATTCCTACCAGTAACTGTAGGATTCTGGATTACTGCATTCTCACCCTATTCAATATCCGACATATTCCTTACTCGTGTGATGAAGGTAACGCAAGGAAGGGGGTTCTTCTTGTCTTAGGTATCATTAGTGCACTACAACATATCTTTATAAACTGGTCAACCTTACCTATTTTTGATTCAATCATGGTCATGTAGAAAAATAATTTTATTGTTATGGATTGAAGGATGAGGGGTCTCATCATGAGCCATCCCGCTAGGTTCATAAGTGCTTGGTGGAATGACATCTTCACCATATAATCTGGGGGGATGGATTTCAGCTTATCTGGAAGATGGAAGATCCTATCACAGGTTGGTTCATTCATGATATGCGAAGCACCACTGCGTAGCACTATCATCATGTGGATACCAAGCCATTAGATTGTCTTGCAATCCATACATAAATAAATCCCTTGTCGCTTCTTTGGAGACAATTATTGTACATTAAAACGAGGTGCTCTTATCAAAATCAAGCCTTATTGTGATCATGGACTTGATTTTGGACTGATATTATTGCTAGATGGTTCCTAGGCCATGATAGTTGCTTTCAATCCTGTAGCTCGAAGACAAGAGGTCTCCTTACTGATCTAGCTTGTTCAGTTTCCAGATCAGGTTTGTGAATGGCATTGATCTCCCAAAATTTGGGGTAGTAGTCTTATGTCAGTATGGTTCTCATATCATTTCAGAAAAAAAAGGAAAGGAGGATAAAATAATCTTGATGACCTACCTCTGAAGATCCAAAATTGTTAGGGCCAGGTCCTAGGTTCAACCTAAACTGTGTGCATATGCCTGCCTAGAGACAAGATATCCTCACCCTTCATTCCTTCTAAATCTAAGTTACATCACTCATAAAGTTGACCATGGACGAGAATGTATGAGTCACTCTTTTGATAATTCTTTTGTTGGCTGCATTGTTATATAAACGATTCCTGTGATCTCAAGATAATCATTTGTTTACTGGCAATGTTTTTTTTTTATGGAAAGGAGTTTTTGTTTGACAGAGATAACTGGTTCTTCCCAGCTAGTCACCATTTGTTGTAGGTACAACAGATACCATGTTACTTAAAACACGGGATCCCAATTAAACATACAAAGGTAATTGCTTGAAGTCCTTTGATCATTTTTGTGGCCCCTATTACATTTGTCGTGGTTTCTTTGTTTTTGAACATAGCCATATTTATGAAATCTATGCGTGATTTGTGTTTTTTTATGAAGTTGCGGAGAACTATATTTTAGTGAAATTATTTCATCCCACAACCCACACCCTGCAACTCACAACTTATGGATGGCAGGATTTTGAAGTTTGATTTTTTTTCCAAGATTTTCATCCTGCAACCCGCATCCCACAACTTGCGGAATTCGAGATGCGGAAATATTGTGTGTGTGTAAGTTGGTCATCCTATATCCTGCATCCCACATGTGCGGAATGCAAATTGCAGGAAAATAATTTATTTCGATGGTTGTGTTGCATGTCTCCACAACCTGCAACCTGCAACTTGCGGGCTACGGATTGCATGGGAGTTTGAATAAAATTTTTAATGGTTTTGTGTTCCTGCATCCTGCACCTCGCATGTGCAAAATGTAGGTTGCAGGACAATTAAATAAAATTTGAAATCTGCAATGAGATCCTGCATCACGTAGGATTAATCTTGACTGTTCATTTATCTTAATCCTATGGTCCTAACGGACTTGGGAAAATCTATATATATTTTGGTCCTTTTGTGATTTCTGTACCATTTTTACTACTGTAAATTTCTCTACTACGTTGAACTTACTTGCGTTTTTACCAGTCTACGTTATCACTGTTCGGTCTAATTACAAGTTAGTATTTGAGTCCTTTTCCTAATTCAAATAGCTTACTGTTGTTCTCGGTTAAATTAGTTTTAATTATTCGTTTTTGCATTTAACAGAATATTTCAACCCCAAGATGTCTCGAATTAATCGATGCAAGAACCTTTAGAAAGATATGCTGACTAAGGACCTGAAATTTGGAATCTTTTCTGCTACTAGTGACAGAGTCAGTGAAACCTACCAAGTACATTGGTCTAGGATTTACTCTATTTTCGACAATGACGACATCTCGCACATACAGAATGACCATCCTGTATACCATAGAATTAGAGATTTAGGTATCCATTCCATTGCTACTATACCTGCTATTCTCCCTTACAATGACGCGGTTAAATGGATTATTGAACATGTAAACTCGAAAGACTGCTCCTTTAATAGAAGCATAGGGTCGCAACTCGCTGACTTCCATCCTGAGGGATTTGCCAAATCTTTTTCTCTCAAGCCGGTCAAACAACTCCTTAACACTGATTGTGTCAAAGCCTCTAATTCTAGATATAATTTTGATAAAATCTTGAAGTCCTAGATGAAAACACTCGATAAGTTTTCTTAGAGGAAGGATGATCTTTACCCCATTGATTGGTTTAGGGAACCCTACTCTCTGCCAGCTGCTATGTTGTGCAGACTTTATGGTCTCCCCAGTTGTTCCTACTTTAAAGCTGAATCAGACCCAATAGCTCATCACATTCTAATCATGAGAGAATCCCTCCCTTGGGCTTCCATTATTTCTCTATAACTCAAGACAAGCATCGAAGACTATAAAAAGGCCACTGCCAGGAAGAAACCAAATTTCTTCTTCTCATCCTTCATTGTTGATGTATTTCGTACTGAGTTATCTTATCCCAATTTGGGATGGAACTAGATCTTACCAGACCCACTTGTACACACCTACCATGCAGAATTGTGGGATACCAATTATGTGGCCAAGTTCTATGAAATTTGTGAAAAATTCCTTTGTCGTATTTATTTTCTAATATTCAACAGGGAAGATCCATCCTTCTCACCTGAAGCCAGAAATATTATTTCTACCATGGGAAATTGGTACGTTGGAGAATCATTTGCATATATTAGAATCTGGGACAACAATACCGCCCATATGTTACCCAAATTTGTACTTGACAGGTTGGTTATTGAGGATATATCCTTCCAGATAGTGACTGAAGGAGTTTACAAGAAGCTCACTTGAACAAAATGAAGAGTTTGGCTTAAGTTCCCTCAAACCCTTGGACCACTGAGCATACCAACTTTGAATTGGGATGCAGAGCTTAGTGACCACATAGTTTCTCTAAAATCGGGTTTTTCCAGCAAAAGGAAACATGACCCCAAGGGGTGGGTTGATGCTCATCTCAAGCAAAATCATTTCAAAGTGGATTATACTCATGAAGTACCAAATGAATCTATTTACCAAGGAGACAACACTTTTTCTAAATTTTTAGCTAGAGCCAAGAGAAAAGACGAACAAAGTCAAATCTTGTGCTACAAGAAGGAAATAAGAGACAGGGTCTGGGCTTACAGAGCAAAGGAATGGGACATTCAGGAAAAGATTAGGAAAGACAAGGAAGAGAAGGAGGCTCAAGCAACTAAATATTCTTCAGTGACAACTAGCTCATATATGGATAAAGGTAAAGGTCCTATGGAGAATGTCCCACATGCATCTATTTCTCAGTAGGTCAAAACCTTGATACATACTTCTCAACAATTTAAACAAAAGCTGACAAAGATGAATTCCGTGCTAGATACTCTGGAAATTTCGACTACTCAGGTTGTTCCTGATAAATAGGTAAATCCTACAGTCACTTCAACATGTGATGATTAGGTGATGACTAAGCTTAAGCCACTTACATGTCTAATAGTTCAGGTTTCCTCCTCTCCATATCATACCATAGACTTGACCAATTCTGATGTTGAAGAAGGAGGAACTTCTCCAGTTCCTGTCACTAAAGAAGTTGATAATGGTAACAATTTGCAAGAATTTATGAATTTATTCTGTGGTAGTAACAAAAAATCGTATTCTGTTCCTGAAAATCCACAACCCACTTTTGGGCCTTATTCTTCTTCTTTAGCACTACTTCTCTCATCGATTCAAACCCTATCTGCTTTTCTTGTTGGATCAACTTTATCACCTAGATTATCCTAGCTCTATCATGCTTCGACATGCATACCTACTTCTATCAACCCTATCTATGTACACCCACCTATGCCACAATCTACTGCACTTCAAGTTCCTAAGATTCCACTACACATTCCTTCTTTTTTGTCTATCAACATCATTCGTTCCTGAAAAGGTCTCAGTACTTTCATCATCACTACCAGCTGATACCATTCATGCTTCATCCATTGAAACCTCTATTTCAATCATCCTTTCGTCCTCTGAAGTAGCCGTTGTCCAAATTAGTTCTCCTCCTATACTCACTACTCACATCACCATGCCTATTTCTTCTCCTACCATCACTCTGACTTCTCCTTTGGTGTCCACATGGATTGACACTTCTTCCACTAATTAGGTAAGAGATGATTTTAATGAATATATTGTGATATCTCTTGGGGATTATCATTATAGCAAGTCTAATAAAGAAGTGGTTAGAAGAGGTAAGAAGATAAGCACAGATCGAGGTGATGTAGATACATATCTCTCTAATCAGATATTGTGGACTTAGTAGTAAGGTGACCCACAGGTGGATGCTACAGAAACTGCTTCTGCTTTGGGAGCTTTCATAGGTCCAAACTTCCATGTTGTTAATTCTTTGAACATAGAGTTTGACAAGAAAAAATAAGAAATAACCAAACTGAAGGAAGAACTAGAACAGACCAAAAAGGAACATTAGGCTCAAGTTGCTAATTTAATGAAGATATCTGGTGATAAGTGTAATGAGCTAGAGGTGAAGAATACTTCTCTTCAAGATGAGGTGCTAAGTGAGAAACTACAAACTTAGAAAAATAACTAAACATATACAAACTACAAATTTAAAAAACAAGAATGACACAATATACCTTCCAATCTAGTTTAAAAGGGGGCCACCATGCCCAAGCTCGGAACAATGCCTCTCCACAGGCTGGGATAGTGTGGAGGTTGCCCCAACACACAAGGAAATGAGCAAATGGAGGAAATGGAGTTGTGGGGATGAATATATTGAGAGTGAAGATCTCTCAAGGTAGTCATGTGGGAATAATAATGACAGGAAGGAAGAGTCATGTGCGATGGGGACCTCCACCCCTCTATTTATAGTTTTTCTCATGTTTTAGGGTTTTTAGCCCTTGGTTAGGGTTTTGGGCCCTACATAGGGTTTTAATCCATTTTCACTTGTTTCTTAGCTCCTTTTGGGTTTTTAATCCCTTCTAGGGTTTTTAGCCCCTTTGTGAGCCCTTTAGCACCCTTGTGAGCTATTTTGGCTCTTTTGTGGGTTTTTAAAGTCCTTTTTAATTATTTTTGAGCTTTTGAGGGAATAACATTGGCTAAACATGGGTGTGGAGGTAAAATGGGTTAGGAAATGGATGTATGAATATGGTGTAGGCTAGATAGAGCAAGTTGGGAAAAAATTTGTGTTAACAGATTTCCCCCTGATGTGTGAGGGCAAGGGCTCATCGTATGGCCAACGAAGATCATTGGATCATTAGGATAGTGGAGAGAACTGTGAAGAAGTGGTGCTTCCTCGTTCCAGACATGGTGGATTTTGGTTTTGTATGAATGTTGGTTCTCGTCAATGGGTGAGATACAAAGAATAGGTGACATGTATATGGACGAGCCGGGCATACCCATGCTCATAACAATGTAAAAATAATAATGTGATCAAGGCTCCAAACTGGAAGAGCTGATCATATACAAATTTTGTTACATAATGGTGGCCTCAATCAGAGGCTAAATACAATACCGATTTAAAGAATTGATAGATAAGACCCATGCCATTCTCATGGAATGCAAATATTTTCAAAACTAATGAACTGCTACATTTGGAAGCTAAGATAACTATCGAGACTCGCTGACAGAGATTCAGAGTCTCTATGGTATGACAAGCCACATCAATCATGAATCTGTATAGAAGCACTGCTTTGGGGGATTCTGATCACTGTATCCAACACAACCCAGAAATCACAAGGGACGTGAAATTGTCTGGGACCCTTTGATAGAATCATCAATGTGCTAGAGTCAGGTGACAACCGAGGTCTTTGACCAAATACTGCATGGACCAATACCCTGTACGAATCTCAACGGTGGGATGGCATTGCTAAAGTGGAGCACGTGAGACACAACCATCCTAAGAGGTGCTAAGAACTCCTCTAAAGTGGTCCAAGGAACTCATCAATAAGGTCAATGAAACCAGGATACAATGGAATCTAGGTCTATCCTATGGAATATATGTGTTGCCATCGACGAGAGAGACTTGCAACTGACCAAGGCAATAATGTTTCCTTGACCAGAAGCATGAGGAGGATAACCAAAAATGTGGGACAATCTGGGGACTGACTCACTGAGTGGAAAAACAAGGGCAAGGAATCATGGGGGACTCAAACTTCCTTTGTTCAAAGTACGACGGGAGGGCTGATCTAGGAGCAAATGAAACTTACTCAAGGGAGGGGGATCATAACTATAACCGGGAATGTAAATGCAGATGGGAAATACTTGGAGATGGGTAACTTTAAACTTTTGAGATCCATGGGATCTAAGGAAGACTCATCACAGACTACTATGAACAAAGGTGACTCAGTGGGGCAATGCTTCCAAACTGTAACATATGGGGTGGCGCCTAAATAAAACGTTACGGTACAATCTCGTGGATTTTTAACGAGCCCAAGAAAGTAAATGCTCGGTGGTGCTTTCATTTATAGAGAGTTTGAAAGCATGAAGAAGACTCCAGTGGGGTCTCTTTTTAATTTATAGTCTTGTTGTAGGTGCAATAGATCCCATGTTATTTAAAACACAAGAGCCCAATTCCACATACAAAGGTAACTACTTGAAGTCCTTTGACCATTTTTGTGGCCCCTATTACATTTGTCATGGTTTCTTTGTTTTCTAACTTAGCCAAATTTCAGAAATCTATGCGTGATTTTTTTTTTTAAGAAGTTGAAGGGAACTATCTTTTAGTGAAATTATTTCATCCCGCAACCCATAACTTGCGGATGGTGGGATTTTAAAGTTTGTTTTTTTTCCAAGATTTTCATCCTGCAACCCGTATCCCACAACTTGCGGAATGTGGGATGCAGAAACATTCTATGTGTGTAAGTTGCTCATCCCGCAACCCGCATGTGAGGAATGTAGATTGTGGGAAAATAATTCATTTCTATGGTTTTGTTGCATGTCTCCACAACCCACAACCCGCAACTTGCAGGCTGCAGATTGCGAGAGAGATTGAATAAACTTTTTGATGGTTTTGTGTTTCCACATCCCACATCTCGCATGTGTAGAATGCAGGTTTCAGGACAATTAAATAAAATTTGAAATCTACAATGAGATCATGCATCCTGCGGGATTAATCTTACCATTCATTCATCTTAATCCTATGGTCCTAATGGACTTGCGAAAATCTATACATATTTTGGTCTTTGCCATTTTTACTGTTGTAAATTTCTCTATTGTGTTGAATTTCCTTTCTACTAGTCGATGTTATCATTATTCGGTCTGATTACTAGTTAGTATTTGAGTCATTTTCCTAATTCAAATAGCTTACTGTTGTTTTGGGTTAAATTAGTTTTAATTCTTAGTTTATGTATTTAATAGAATATTTCCACCCCAAGATGTCTAGAATTACCCGATGCAAGAACCTTTAGAAGGATATGCTGACTAAGGACCCGAACTTTGGCATCTTTTCTGATGCTAGTCGTAGGGTTAGTTAAACCTACCAAGTAGATTGGTTTAGGATTTACTCTATTTTCGACAATGATGACCTCCCAAACATACAGAATGACCAGCCCACATACCAGAGAATTAGGGATTCCGGTATCCATTCCATTTCTACTATACCTACTATTATCCCTTACAATGATGCGGTTAAATGGATTATTGAACACGCAAACCTGAAAGACCGCTCCTTCAATAGTAGCACAGGGTCGCAACTCACTAACTTCCGTCTTGAGGTCTTTGTCAAAGATTATGCTCTCAAGTCGGTCAGACAAATCCTTAACACTGATTTTGTCAAAGCCTCAAAGTCCAGATATAATTTTGATGAAATGTTGAATTTGAACACACCTGATAAGTTTTCTCAGAGGAAGGATGATATTTGCCCCGTTGATTGGTTTAGGGAACCCTACTCTCTTCTAGCCGCTATGTTGTATAGACTTTATAGTCTCCCCAATTTTTCCTATTTTAAAGTTGAATGGGCCCTAATAGCTCATCACGTTCTAACCATGAGAGAATCCCTCTAATGGGCTCCCATTCTTTCTCTAGAACTCAAGGCAGCCATCCAAGACTATCAAAAGGCCACTGCCAGGAAGAAACCCAATATATTCTTCTGAACCTTGATTGTTGATGTATTTTGTACTGAGTTCCTTTATCCCAATTTGGGATGGAAATGGATCTTACCAGCTCCACCTGTACACATCTACCATGCAGATTTGTGGGATACCAATTATGTGGCCAGGTTCTACAAAATTTGTGAAAACTTCCTTGGCCGTATTTATTTTCTAATCTTCAACAGGGAAGCTGCAGCCTTCTCTCCTGAAGCCAAAAATATTATTGCTACCATGGGCGATTGGTATGTTGGAGAATACTTTTCATATATCAGAATCTGGGGAAGCAATATCTCCCATATGTTACCCAAAGTTGTACCTGACAGGTTGGTTATTGAGGAGATATCCTTCCAGACAGTGACTGAAGGAGTTCACAAGAAGCTCATTGGACCAAAAGGAAGAGTTTGGCCTAAGTTCCCTCAAACCCTTGGACCATTGAGCATACCAACTTCATGTTTGGCTACAGAGCTTAGTGACCACATAGTTTCTCTGAAACTGGGTTTTTCTAGCAAAAGGAAACATGACCCTAAGGGGTCAGTTGATGCTCATCTCAGGAAAAATAATTTCAAAGCGGGTTATACTCATGAAAAAGTACCAAATGACTCTATGTACCAAGGAGTTGATACCTTTTTCTGAATTTTTATCTAGAGCCAAGAGGAGAGAGGAAAAAAGTCAAATCTTGTGCTACTAGAAGGAAATTAGAGACAGGTTCTGAGCTTAGAGAGCAATGGAATGGGACATTCAAGAAACGATGACGATAGAAAAGGAAGAGAAGGAGGCTCAAGCAAATAAATATTCTTCAGTGAAAACTAGCTCAGATATGGATAAAGTTAAAGGTCCTATGGAGAATGTCCTAGAGGCATATTTTTCTCAACAGGTCAAAACCTTGATACATACTTCTCAATAGTTTAAACAAAAGCTGAAAAATATGACTTATGTACTAGATACTTAGGAAATTGCAACTACTCAGGTTGTTGTTGATAAATAGGTAAATTCTACAATCACTTTAGCATGTGATGATCAGGTGATGACTGAGCTTAAGCCACTTACAGGTCTAAAAGTTCAGGTTTCCTCCTCTCCAACTCATACCATAGACTTGACCAATTCTTATGCTGAAGGAGGAATTTCTTCGATGCCTGTCACTAAAGAAGTTGATAATGGTAACAATTTGCAGGAATTTATGAATTTATTCAGGGGTAGTAACAAAACATTTTCTTCTGTTCCCGAAAACCCACAACCCACTTTTGGGCCTTATTCTTCTTCCTTAGCACTACTTCACTCATCGATTCAAACCCTATCTTCTTTTCCTATTGGATCAACTTTATCATCTCCATTATCCCAGCTCTATCATGCTTCGACATGCATACCTGCTTCTATCACCCTTATCTCTGTTCACCCACCTATGCCACAATCTACTACACTTTAAGTTCCTAATATTCCATTGCACATTCCTTGTTTTTCTCTATCAACATCACCCGTTCCTGAAAAGTTCTCAGTACTTTCATCATCACTGTCAGTTGATACCATTCATGCTTCATCTCATTAAACCTCTATTCCAATCATCCCTTCATCTTCTGAAGTAGCGAATTTCCAAAGTAGTTATCCTCCTATACTCACTGCTCACATCACCATGCCTATTCCTTCTCCTACCATCATCAGACTTATCCTTTGGTGTCCACAGGGATTAACACTTCTTCCACTAATGAGGTAAGAGATGAATTTAATGAATATATTGTGATCTCTCTTCGGGACTATAATTATAGAGAGTCTAATAAACAAGTTGTTATAAGAGGTAACAAGAGAAGCAAAGATGAAGGTCATGTAGATAAATCTATCTTTAATCATGTAGTGTGGACTCAACAGTTTAGTGACCCACGGGTGGATGTTGCAGAAACTGTTTCTGGTTTGGGAGCTTTCACAGGTGCAAACTTCCATGCTGTTAATTATTTGAATAGATATTTTGACAAGAAAAATGAAGAAATAACCAAACTAAAGGAAGAACTGGAACATACCAGAAAGGAACATGAGGCTCAGGTTGTTGATTTAATGAATTTATATGAGCATAAGTGTAATGAGCTACAGGTGAAGAATATTTCTCTTCAAGATGAGCTGCGAAGTGAGAATACTGCAGATGTTGTTTTTTTTTAAAGAATAGCCTTGCTTGAGAAGCAATGTGAAGATGCAACTGCAAGTGCAGCTTCATCTTCGTTCTCTAAATTCTCAGTAGAATAATTCAAGGAACTAGCTCTCAAGACTAATCAAGAGCATTATGAATTAATCAATGAAGTGTTTAAAACTCTGGATATTATTTTTGAGACTCATCTTGCTTTTGATAAGATGTTTGTTACTCTTGAATATCAGGTAGATAGAAGGGAGAAAGCTTCCAAAGCTATGATGATGTTGTAGATTGGAAAAGATGCATGAAAGATAAGCCAAAAAACATCACTATTCTTAGTAGTTTCCATATGAAGAAAGTCAGAACTATTTTGCGTGCTTGGAAGGATCTAAATGAAATGATTGGTGAAGCTATTAAGAAGGCGTAGGATATCTATGGAAGGACGTGGTATGCTGCTAACAGTTTAATGGATTGTTTGTGTTTTCCTATAATGGGTCTCATCGAGAATGCATGCCACCGAAACTCATGATTGAACAGGTTGAACAATGGCGTGATGAAGCAAAAGAGAAGATCCAGGGGCTTAGACATATCGGTATTGATGACGTGGATCAGTTAATAAAATAACCATTCTCTATTGAAGGGAAGATCCATATATACAATCGTATTTGGCATAAGTTAGCGAAGAATGAAATAGAATATCACAAATGTGATGCCCAACTTGGACTTGAATCCGCTAACTATCCAAACTTAGATGAGTTGTTGGAGATCTGGAAAATATGGAGATATTTTCTTGCGCATTAGCTTTCTTTGGGTTTTTTTATCCCATTTTGAAGGGAATTGATTCTTTTGTAATAATTATTTAAGGGGTAGACTTCATATGTATTAGGGGGCCTTTTGGAAGGGGAAATATTTGGACAAGAGACAGAAGATACCTCTGTGTACTTGAGGTTTATGTAATTTCTTACAAAACTTTATTTAATACAGTATTGATATTATTTAATAGCTCTTGTTATTGATTTGATTAAATTTCTTTAACAGATCACGATTTTTCCTGTTTCGGAAGGATAAACATCGATGTTAGTTCTTTGAAATTGATAAATGCATTTATTTATAACTTGGATTTCTCTCTGTTACTGATTCATGCATTGATAAAAATTTAAAGAATTTCTGCTTTTAAAACTTTTTTATGTATTTATGCAAATGATTCAACAGTGAAGTTAGAACGATAACAAACATGTTGGTTTTTCAATTAACATGCATACATGTAGGTTAGCCTTGAATGATACAATCTTAAGTTGTTGTCAGTTGATTTTTATTAATTGGTTGTGAGTTAAGTGATAAGTTAATAGTCTCATTTACATTTCAGTTAATTTGAAGAAAATACTTGTCTGTCTTACACCTCAAGCTGATATGTAAATCAATTCAACATCCTTTCTTGAGTAGCTTAGATTTAGATCAGATTTTCCTTTATAGTTATATTTGAGTTTTATTTTCTTTTCATCACTCATCCTGTTTTCCAATTTGGGAAAGAGATCCTTTAAGGATCAAATCCACAAGATCCAGCGGAGGCTAGAAATATCCGTGGGAGATTACTACACCAAATAGGCTGGGGATAGTACTGTCCTTCCACAGAACCTTTCAAATCCTTTCAGTCTGGGATTTCCCCCTCTGATGTAAGTCTTAGATAATGTTTCAGCCACATACACAACTGAGGCTTCAAAAAGTCTCATGTTCTCTAAAAAGGATAAAAGTGTACATAGGAGAGCTCGCCCACCCCTATTAGGGGACAAGAGACATCTTTACTGTTGGTGGTCTAGTTAGGCCAGAAAAGGTTAAACCTGTAATGACTTGATGGTTATTCAAATACTTTTATGTGCATGAATGAAACCAAGTTTGCTCGGCAATATTTTCATGATGAGAAGGATGGAAAAGATCTTAAATACAACCCATGATGAGCTTTTTCGTAGAGTTCAGTCCCAATGCCTGAGAAAGCATAAAAGGATGCAAAGGGAAATGTTCATGGCTTGAGTGTTCTGAGGTGGTCCTTTTCGTATGGTGGTCTACATAGTCAACAAAAGGAGATAAACAAGGCTGCGTAGATGCCCTTTCCAGTACTTTAACGAGTGGGAAAGGAAGTAAATGAGCTCGACGATATTTTCATTAGTTTAAGAGTCAGAAAAGAGCTTAACATAAACTTTGTAATGGTCAACCAAGTAATGGGGTACTAATGGTGCCCCCTTACGAGAAAGTAGACGGTGGTCCAAAGTGGTCATCTGTGTAGTATGGATGGAGCAAATGGCTCGTGAACATGCCAATACATACAAATAGAGACTCGCATGATGGTACGTAGATCGAGGTGACTTCTGGGAAATGGTTCAGAAAATCATAGTGAGATCACGAGACAAAGATCTCATCAAAATACAGAGGGAGAAAAACCGAACCTGGTGGTGTGAGCGATGTCTCAAACAGACTCTAGATGAATCTGACCAGCAACTAGTGATGCTTCCCTTGGTGCAATGGTGCATAGGGAAAAAATGGACCAAATGGAGGCCTATGGGTACGGAGCTAACTCAACATACAAGGTATGATTTGCATGGTGGAATACAAATAGAAGTGGCTCTAAGAAATGGCTCAAAGAAAGTAGGGAGGGAGTCAATCTAGTACAGGTCATCTCATTACCCTGGAGGTTTTTTGCACAATGGTGGTAGCTTCCTATCCTCATAGAGGATGATACATATGTGAGCATGGAAACCTAGGGATATCCTAGAGACACATCGACCTCTGGTTCAAGTCTAGGGACTTGACAGTATGCTAGCATAATGGTAGCTAGATCATACATGCAACATATTGTGTACATGTGAAGATGTGGGAACACACCTTCTAGTGGAATACCAGTGGCACAAGGGCATGGATTATATCTACCTGCTCATGTGTTAATGATGCGATAGATTTCTATAATGGACCCACTGTGACTAGAGCTGGAGCAAATACTGGAGGGGTTCACCGACTCATGGAAAAAATGATGCAAAACAAAAGAAAAACCTACACTATAAGGGACTCATAGTGGTTATATTAGGCATAAACTCTCTTGAGGTAGAGCCTGTTGCGCGGCTTCTTCAAGAGTCGACCATCTGATTCAGTGAATAGGTATACCCCATTGCCTAGACAAAGGTCGTTGGCAAGGAAGGGTGACAGAATATGGTATTTTATGGGAATAACTGATTCCACACTATGGTTTTAAGGGAATGGGGTAAGACCAGAGGCAGTCTTACAGATCTCTCCATCAACGTGTAAGTGGTGACAGAATAGATCAAGTGGATCTTCTAAGGCTGACGAGGTAGAAGGGAAACTGGTGCTAGAGATCATGAAAATAGTATTGGTTGTTGTTTTGGTGGCCTTGCCCCTAGTCTCTTTTGGAGGAACAGGGGAAGACCTAGAAATGGGAAGAGTCTTTGATGGACAAGGAGGTGGGTGCGACATCATATCAATTGGTTCAACAAGAGTCAACACATCATGGGGCCTCAGAGGTAGGGTAGGTGGTTCAAGGTACCACACAGGAAATCCCAGTGTGAAATCTTGTAAATTGCAGGTTGCCAAGAAAGGCTTACTCACGATCCTAGATGGTAAAAAAAGGAAAAGGAAAAGGAAAAGGAAAATAATTGTGTTGATTGAGAATGAACCCCAACGTTTCCCACATAACTGAGGTTGAGGTTGCGACTAAGGTTGCGATGTGCTCGAAATGGTACTAGATGTGATAGTACACAAATCCGCTATTTCAGTCGACATAGATGGAGGTGGTAAGGCTGGGAAGGTGGCCATCATAGGGGTGTAGGCGAATAACCCAGGGCATACAACCAACAATGAGGGGGTGGCTGCACTGTCAAGGGAAGTTTCAATAGTAGGGATAACATTGGCTGGTGTGGTCGATCCTTGTGGATCGTGGTAAGTTAGTTTGTCCATCGTCACAATATTCTCATCATGAGGGAACATCATAAGGAAAAAAATAATGGATTCCATGGCTCTCATGGCATACATGTAAATCCATCCTAGGAGAAGGTTCTAATCCAACTGCGCATTGACAGCTTCTATGTCGATCAGCACCGTTTTATCGACTAATGATATGGGGACGTGTGGAAGGATGCCATGACCTTTTATGGGGTGGCAACCATAGGTGCACAGTGTAGTGGTGGATGGTTGGAGGAGAGGGGATCCAAGTTTCTACCAGACCAACATCAACATGAAACAAGTGGATGCCCCTTCATCGATAATACATTGATGCACAACCAAATTCTAAATTGATACTAGAATCTAGAAGGCGATGGTTGATGGGATTCTGGGCTCTCCGTTGTCCAAATCAAATGTAATCAATTTGGAGTCAGAGGGATCCATGGAACCGAGTGTGTCCAGTAATGATTTATGGCAGGAAAGTTGTAAGAACTTTAAGAGTAGACATGGCCATAGGGAACTGGGCCAAGTCATCAACGATGCTATAGTTTACAGCAGCTCTAGCTGTGGTATCGTTGGCGATTCACTGCATGGGGATTCATGGTCCTTGAGACGCCCCATTAAGGGGGAGTGGGGGTAAGTGAAGAGGTATGTTGGTTGTGTTGGACGTGGATGTTGCTTATGGGTCAGCGGTTTCATTGGTGGATCCATATTGGTTTCTCCTATTTTTCAAGTTGACCTCTGAATCAGCTGTCATGGCCAATAGGTGGTGAACACTTGTCTTTGTAGGATGGGGTGTGGTGGGAGCTGTAGGAGTAGGTGGGGACATATGTGTGGTTTATACCAATCCTTGGAGTGGTAATGGGTTTTAGAGCACCATGGGTGGAGGGCCTGGTGGTGTTGGATTGGGTTGAGCTTGAATTGCTGCATTGGTACTGCGCTGAGCTTCGTTCTGAAGAACCTGCTTAGCGTGATGCATGAGGGGGCATTCGTGCGTATAATGATCGTTGATGTCACATAGTTTTCACGGCTGGTTGGTATGTAACAAAGTGTTTCATCTAGGTGGTTTAGTTTGTTGGGGGTTTTGATCTGGCCGGTTTGCTTCGGTGTTATTGGGAGGATTTGGCTGTTGGTCGCCTCCTTGTGGCTGGTATTTACCTCGATTCCTAGCTCAGTTTTTTCTCCCTTGCCTTTCTTGGTTATTGGGGGTGGGTTTGTTGGGACGGTTATGCTGAGAAAAAACTTTTCCCATGGGTGTCGGCGGAGCTTGGATAGGGGCCAAAGCAGTTTTCATAGGTGGTGCATAGTAGATCGGAGGAGCTAGAGGGGATACGAATCCGGTTGTTGGTCCCGAATACAATTGTGCTAGCCAAGTTGGGGCATGGGCGTGTTGTTGTGGTGTGGGTTGTGCATAGGATGTTATGGCTCCAAACTGAGCCATCAACCTCGAGTAGTCGGGAACTTGGTTTTGTTGTGCAATGCTTGGGGCATTACTTGGGTGTGGTTTAATTATAAGAGGTGTCGCACAACACTGTGGATGTTGAGAGATAGAACCTATGATGCCATCTTCAACATGGGATTCCCTCGACGCGTCGCAATGAGAGGTACTAGAACGGGGAGCGTCAAGAAGGATGGTGCATAGGTATCCTGACTGAGCATAGATCAAGTAAAATTGTTGGGCCTTTAAGTTATACTCTTCATCCAATTAGGGGCATTCGAAGGAGACGTTCTTGGCTATGGGTGGTAGAAAGGTCTTTAAAAACAAATCAAGGAATATCTTTTCTTCCAGGTGAATCTTGCACAAACTCCAGCATCACCGCCACTCATGGATGTGGTCAATTATATGAGTCACTATGTTTTGGTGGCAAGAAAGGAGTATCTCCATGCCCTCGGCATAGCAGATGAGGAGTTGGAAATGCTATAAGAACATGAAGGCTAAAGAATTGAAGCCTAGGTAGGAGGATTGAGGAATCTCAATGTACCATTTGGCTGCGGCTCCTGTGAGGGTGCGCTGGAACAACCTAAGTGTGATCGAATCATCCATAATGTTATTTGATGAGCACCAAAGATGAAGCATCATGATGTGGTTTTGTGGGCACTCTCCTACCTTCCATTCAAATTTTGGAATGTCTGATGGGAGTTTAGTTAGCATAGGAGGCCAGTGGGATTGGTGGAAAATTTGGTCATTGGTTAATCGGGTGAAATCAGGAAAGTTGAGGCATGCCATGAATGGGAGATTAGTCCCAAGGCTGGTGTGGGAGGGGCTAGTAATGGAACCAGAGTTTGCAAGAGCGTGATGTCCATGCGTGACTGGGGGTACTTGAAGTTTACTTCCCACAACGGGTATAGTCGAGATGGTTGTGGAAGGGCCACTACCCCCAGGTAGGACAGGTAGTACTGTGGTAATAATAGGGCCACTGCCCCTAGGTATGAAAGGTGGTACTGTGGTAATAATAGTGCCATTACCCCCAAGTATGAAAGGTGGTATTGTGGTAATAACAAGGACACTTCCCCAAGATATGAAAGGTGGTACTGTGGTAAAGACAGGGTTGGTGTGGGTCGGCCACTAATGGATTGCAGAATCACCACAGATTTTGTAGGGATGTTGGGGCTGCTAGCCACAATTGTGGTGGTAATGTGAGGCATGGACATCGGTCCGCTACCAACTACCCCTCCAGAGAAAGGATTAGGATTCACACCATCCATGGGGATAGATAGTGCAATGTGCAGGTTTGAATAAGATTGGTAGGAATCAAATTCAGAATCAAATGTTGTATGGCCTTCTAATGGTGAGGAGGGATGTTGAGGGTGGCCTCGATGGTGACGGTATAAAGACTCAAACTGAGGTGGATCGCATCTTAGGTGTGAGGAAGAGTGTGGTGGATCAATGGTGTCTTACTGGTAATGAAATTTGGACCCTGGTTTGATGGCTTCCTACTGGCTAAAGGTGGACACTCGGCCACCAAGACTGCTAGAAGACAATGCCTGGATTTTTCCTCACACATGCATTCTAGTCAATCGGTAGGGGTCGTTTCCCATTTCTCTTGGAAATTCCTCTCATTGGAAAGCTACTTTCGGGCTCCTGCGGTACTCCTCAAAGTGAGTTTTAGGGAAAATCCAAAGTAATTCCCACAGTTATGGCAATTAGGGACTTATGTCCTCAAACTGTAAATTTTTTTATTTAAGTAAATTGGTTAATTTTAAAAGGTCCGCTCGGGGTCATGAATCGAGTTTGGTTGACTCTATATGGTGTGGTTATGTGTGTACTTTGTGTATGAGTTTTTTTTATTTTTTATTTTTTGTTAATTGTGTGATAGGAAAATAGTACTGAAATTTCAGCACAGATGAGGCAATGGGAAACACAACCTGTAACATATAAATCTGTAAGATAAACAAGACCGAAGTGCACTTACAAACTATAAAATGTTAACTAGCAGTGTGACTGCCCTAATTTTGTATCCCTATTAGGCCAAGAAGGAGTTCTAGGCTCTCATCAAAGTGGGAACAAGCCCACCCATAGATCCACAGGTCACTCCTCAAATGCAAGGTTTCTCAACAGGGAGGACACAAACACTGTGAAACCCCCAATGGTTTCCACCCCCTCTAGCTTCCACGACACTTGGTTTTAGTGGATTAGAGAAATAACAATGACATGTTCATTTTAATATGCTTGTTGAACCCTCCATCTTATCTCAGAATACCCCAAAGGATGATGTCTGAGTAGAGGAGGAAGGGATGGAAAAGATGGTTCATTTCCAACTAAGCTTTAAGAATGAAATAATGAAATAAATGTGCAGAAAAATAACCGAATAATAAATAGATTTGCATTTTTAAATAGTTTAACCATACAAGAAACCGAATGTAAAAATACTTGCAGAAAACATAGGTCGCTTATGGTGGCTGGATCGTGGAGACTGAGTCGCACATATAGTCTGAAGAACAGTGACAGGAAACCCGAGAGGAAGTCCACTCCTTTCTGGCCTGATTAGGTGATTCGGTCGCTCCTTTTAGGCTTGAATAGGAGACTGGGTCACTCCTTTCGGTCTTGAATAGGCGTCTGAGTCTCTTTTGGGCCAAACCAAGAAATGATGAATCCTAGAGAGGCAAGTCGCTCTAGTCAAGGCCTAACAGGCGATTGGGTTGTTGTGTTGTGGGATGAATAGGTGACTCGGTCGCTAATTTCAGCATGAAATAGGTGTCTGGTTCCAGTAATTGGTACTGTTTTTGAACATGCTCAGATCAACCTCGTGAGGGCTCGATTAAGAACATAAATGAAAGAAAACGAGAAAGAAACTACTAAACAACTATTCAAAACATGCAAAAAACTATTAAAATCCAGGGATCCTGTGGGATCAACCTGGTGGAGATGCCAAATTGGAGCTGGACAAAATATCTAGCCATGTTTAGATGCACCTCCCTTCTGTATATAGGACTAAAGGGTAGATTCTGTGGATAAAAAAGAGTTGCATCAAACTGTTAGAAGAAAAAAATAACTAAACATTTACAAACTAAAAAATGAAAAAACAAGAATGAGACAATATACCTTCTGATCTGGTTTAAAAGGTGGCCACCATGCCCAAACTCAGAACAATGCCTCTCCACAGGCTGGGATAGTGTGGAGGTTTCCTCAACACAAAAGGAAATGAGCAAATGGAGGAAATGGAGTTGTGGGGATGAATAGCTTGAGAGTGAAGGTCTCTCAAGGTACTCATTCAGGCATAATAATGACAGGAAGGAAGATTAATGTGTGATGGGGATCTCCACCCCTCTATTTATAGTTTTTCTCAATTTTTAGGGTTTTTAACCCCTGGTAAGGGTTTTGGGCCCTACCTAGGGTTTTAAGCCCTTTTTGCTTGTTTCTTAGCTCCTTTTGGGGTTTTAAGCCCTTTTAGGGTTTTTATCCCCTTTGTGAGCCTTTTAGCTCCCTTATGACCTATTTTGGCTCTTTTGTGGTTTGTTTAAGCACCTTTTAATTATTTTTGAGCTTTTGAGAGAATAACATAGGCTAAACATGGGTGTGGAGGTAAAATATGTTAGGAAATGGATGCCTGAATAAGGTGTAGGATAGATAGAGCAAGTTGAACAAATTGTTTCATTAACAACTACCATGATTGAGTCATGTTGCTTTCATGTTCTTGGAAACATGGTAATGAAATCAATGCTCACTGCATCCCACTTCCATTCTGGTACATGCAATGGATGGAGTAGACCAGCTAGATGCTTATGCTCTACTTTCACCCTTTGGCACTCCAAACACTAAGTAATGTACCTAGATATTTCCTTCTTCATGCCTGGACAATAAAACTCTTTCTTAACTGTAGTTAAACTGTTATGGTAACTAGGATGACCTGCATAAGGAACACTATGCATTTCCTGTAATATGGTTTTCTTCAAGTTTCTATCACCTGGTATGTAAATTCTTTTAATGAATTAAAGAATGCTATCTTTATCAATTGCATGCTTAGATAATTTTTATCGCTTGTTCCCTAACTTCAACATTACCATAGCCTATATATAACAATTATCTACTTTCAAATCCTCTAGCAACCTAATTTTAAAATCGGACTTCCAATCATTGATGCCTCAAACCTAAATTAAATGACTTTTTTTGTTGAGTGCATCAACCACTCAGTTTTCTTTTCCTTTTATGTACTTTATTTTGAAACTGATTTCACTCAGAAATTCAATCTATTTAGCTTTCCTAGCATTTATATGACGATGTTCAAATAAATATTTTAAGCTATGATGGTCTATCTTTTACTCAAGCTTGTTCCCAATGAGATATTCCCTTCACACTTAGAGTGCATGAACTATGGAAGCTAACTACAAATCTTGAGTACCATAGTTATTTTTGTTCCCTTCCAAAATATGTAATTGGTAGTAAATTACATGTCCATATTGCATCAAAACTCCACCGAGTCCTTCCAAATATGCTTTAGTACAAACCACATACTCCTTGTCTGGATGCAAAATTTTTAAAACTAGAGCACATGTGACTAACTCCTTTAAGAGTCAAAAACTATCTTCACACTTCTGATTGCAATTAAATTTTACACATTTCTTTTGTAAATGTGTAATCATATTTGCAATCCAATCTTCTATAAATATTCAGTTATAACCTTCTAGACCATAAATGATGTAATTTTTTTATACATTTCTCAAAGTAGTCAATTTTTTAATAGATTTTATCTTTGATGTGTCCATTGATATCCCTTCTTCAGAGATAATGTGACCCAAATACAATACTTGTTTATGATAAAATGAGCATTTTCTAAGTTTCACATACAGGTTATTCTCTATCAATATTTGCATAGTAATCCTGAGATGTTATTCATGATCTTGTTCATATTTGGAAAAAACCAAAATTTCATCCAGGAACACTATAATAAACGTGTCCAGAAATTCATTAAACACAACATTCTTTAGACACATGAATGTGATTGGGGAATTTCTCAATATCAAAGGCATGATTGTATACTCATAATTCCCATACATGGTTCTAAACGTTGTTTTATTGATATCCTCATCTTTGGTACATACTTGTTGATACCCATATCTAAAATCAATCTTGGAAAATACTCTTACCATTCTTAACTGATCGAAAAGGTCATCAATCCTCGTCAATGGATACCCTCTCTTGACCATATCTTTATTCAGTTGTCTAAAATCCAAGCACAACCTAAGTATATCATCCTTAGTTTTCTCGAATATAGCAGTTTATCCCCATGGCAATACATGAGGCCGTATATAACCATTCTTTATCATTTATTCCAATTTCAATTGCAATTACTTGAACTACAGGTACTCAATATCTAAGAATATTTTGACTATCACATTGCTTCAGGCATCAAATTGATTAAGAAATCGATGGATCGCTTAGGCGATAACCCAGGAACATCTTGGAATGCATCTTGAAACTCTTGCAGCACTAGAACTTATTCCACATGCACCTCCAAATAGGTAGGTACCTCCTCAGTATGGATCACATACAGTTGGAATCCCTTTCTAATTTACTTCTTCAACTGAATGGACAAGATCTTCCTTATTGAAATCAGCCTTAGGATTCCTTTGATTTGGATCATAGTTCCATCCTCATCCAAGCACATGAGAAATTTATCACAATAGTCAAGAATTGCATGATGTGATATTCCATCCAGTCCATTCCAATCAAGATGCCATATGAACCTAGAGGAATAACATCCAAATTCGATTTTTCCTGTAACCCATTCATTTGAAAATCACTATCTTTGACCACTAAAATAATCTCCTTCACATCCTTATAGATAACTACACTATTATGTGGTTAGGAAATTTACTTCTCACTAAATTGAAATTTTCAACCACATTGATATTTACATATCTATGATATTCAACAATTCAACTATTCTTTAATTATTGAAATATGATTTCCTAAAATGCTACCCTATGAATCAACTGCATTATACCTATACCCCTGGATGAGATGGAAGTTACAGTGAAAATAAGCTATTCTAGGGTTTGCGCACATGTTTAGACTTGTCTCCCTTACAGATCTACTTGCTCCTTTGTCTCCTCCCTAGCTCTTGAGCTGCAAATTAGTCTTCTCTGCTCCTGCAACATGACGACAACCTTCAGGGGGTGGGACGATAGGCCCCTCCCAGTCACATGATGTAGAGAACTCAACGGCTGGCCCCACTGGGTCTCCATCCATGGTAAAAATTGGTACAGAAGAAATCCCCATCCCAATGGAGGACATTGGAAAGAATAAAAATACTACCACCAACACCAGAACGGGAAATGGCGCAAACCCTTCATAGAGAAAGAAATCGTGCATCCCTTTCTTTCTAGGTTTCCCCTGCTTATCACTTTCAGTAGAAAGAATCAATGTTAGGGCTCATAAAATGAAAGATCATGCCCTGATTGGAAAGTTCATGGGGTTCTGGATAGAAAAGAAGGCTCTTCATGGTTGGATCACAACAAAAAGGAATCTAAAATCCAATTTCGACTTGTAGTTGGGTTCGAAAGGATATTTTACCATCATTTTCCACCACCTAAAGGACAAGGTGCGTGTTGAAGAGGGAGGACAGTATTTTTTGAATTCTTCATGGATGTACCTAAGGAACTGGGTGGAGCGCAGCTTCTGCCTAGAAAAAGAGGACTTTTCTTGGGCTCCAGTATGGATAATAATGTTATCTCTCCCTCAGGAATATTAGCACGAATCCACCCTACAAGAGATTGGAAATACCTTGGGAAATTTTGTTCAAATGACGGACCAAACAAGAATGTACAAATACACCTCATATGCTAGGATCCATGTCTACATGCACATCACTCAAGCTCTTCCAGATGCCATTTTCCTCTCCCAGGAATATAGTGACAAGATTCAGCCCCTGTACTATGAGCACATTTCCTTCAGATGCCAGAAGTGCCATGAACATTGGCATTTGTTCAAAGAATTCCCCACCAACAAATCATCAGAAATATAAAAGAATGCTAGAATTGATGACCAAGGGTTTCAGCATTTGGGTAGGAAGAAACATAACTATAGAATACTGCCACAAGAAAAGAACCATGATCAACCTCCAATAACTAGTAACAGATTCTAAGTCCTGGAAGAAAACTTGAATAACTCTGAACAGGTTCTGGTGCATGAGATAATAAGGAAGGTGCCTCTTCCTGAAAAAGAAGATCCAACGAATCATCAGCAAAAATAGAACTACAATGAAATATCTGATCCCAACCCTAGTGACTCTCAAGGGGAAAACCCATCAGACCGCAGGATGGTAGATCAAAACCCTGAACCACAAGAGGAAGAAGATATGAAAGATGCAATACTAGAAGGTCTATATCTTGTTGGTCTCGAAGATGCATGCACTAAAAAATCTTTCGACTCGATCCCTCCCAAGAATATCCAGCTTCTACAAAAATCCCTAGCCAAAGCCAAAGCTCAAAATCAGTTAAGGGTTGCAAGATCTGGATAAAAAGACAAGCAAAAAGCACAATGAGATTACAAAAAAGGTGTCATAAATCTTCTCTTCAGTGAATCAACTATCTGGTCACCATGCTGGTTGAGGCCGGACAATATGCTCAGTTAATAGAATTTTTCTCCTCCCCCTCATCAGTTCATCAATGAATATTCTCTCATGGAATGTCAAAGATCTCAACGGTCGCTCCAAACAAAGAATGTTGAAAATGAAAATTCATAAAGATCAACCAATGGTTCTCTTTCTTCAGGAAACAAAATTCTCCAGTGACATAGCCCCCAAGGTTATGTCTCGAATCTAAAAAAAATGTCTCATTATAACTGTTGATGCCAAAGGTTCCTCAGGTGGCATCTCCATCAACTGGAACCCTCTTCTAGTCACCTTGAATTAAGATTCCTCCTCTTTGCATTCTCTTTCTTCCTCCTCTCACATCCTTGTTTTGAGCTTCAAAGGCTTCCTCATGAATGTCTATGGCCCTCAAACATTTGAATCCAAGATGGACCTTCTAAACCACATTGACTAGTACACAATATACACATTTATTCACCTTTAATCATAGGTGGGGACTTTAACATGCTATCCAACCTGGAGGAAAAAAAATGAAGGAATCAAGGCACTCTTGACCGAAGATGTTTCCTTCAAATCTACCATCATCTCCTATGTGTTTGTTGAAATCCAAACCTTCTCTAGTTTTTTCACCTGGAATAACAGAAGGGGTGGATCTCAACAAATTACTAAGCGTTTGGATCACTTCCTGGCTTCTGACAAAATTCTCACTATAGGTGGTCTGCTAGATGCATCTGTCTTACCCATGGTAGGGTCGAATAACTGGCCCATCGCCCTCTCTTGGCATAGTCAGAGCACCCCCATCTACAAACCCTTCAGGTTTGAAAAATTATGGCTCACTCATCCCACCTTCATGGATTCCGTAAGTTCTTGGTGGGAAGACATGTTTTGTGACGTACCCATGTCACAAAGAGCAAAACAAATTTTTCTTTTTTCTCTTTTCTTTTGAATACTAAGTATATCCTTTAACACCATCCTCAATCAGATATAGCACAATGGAAAAGGTACAAAACTAAAAACATATTATGAACTGATCACAGAAATGTCAAGAATTTACCCTTACAGATTCTTAAGAAGATTTATGTTGATATATGGTTAATATGTTAGATAGAGACCTTATCCAGTAATTCCGACCGTGCATCTACATAATTCAACCGCCCACCTTGCTAGTAGCATTGGAAATAAAACAATCGTTACATGATTAGGCTGTCAATCATATCATACATGTAGTGTCTCCACTCAATGAAATTTCCTATTGAGATACAACTACATCACTATTTATATTTTAGTGTCATTCCTATAGAAAACCGAGTCTCAAACATACCCATTTAAACACACTTTAGCATACATTGAATTGCAACTTTTACACTATATGCCTCTACGTGATTTCCAATTTGTTATTTTCAATCATTAACTTCTTAACTGAAATGTGTCTATTAGCAAAGGTGCATAGTTATCTCATTACCATCCCATTTAATCAAAGATGTTCTAATTAAGGATTGTCCATTATTTATCTCTAACTCGTGAATCGTAAAAGGTATAGCATACCATTGGAGTCTTCAATCAACAATATATTAGTAGTGTTGAAGCAATGTGTCTTCATTGTCATTCAAAGTGTTTATCATTCTAAGGTAATAAATCAGTTGACAAAGTTGCACAACAAACTGAGAAGTACGTAACATAATACAAGGAAAATACAACATTAGACACAAAATCAAAGGGACACCAATATACGTGGTTCACCCAACCTGTGGGCTACATCCACCAAACCGTCATATTTTGTATTATTTATTCCAATAAAAAAATTACATTCTGCAACCTCCTTGTTGCCATAATTCCTTGCGGTTCTTCTCAATGGAGTATCTCTAAGTGATCCATGAATAAAACTAGGACCACTTGGTTACTTGATCCAATCAAAAGGATCAATCACTTATACACATAAACCTGAAATAAAAATCATTAACAGTTTTAAACTCAAGGAAAAACTTCTTGTACTTAATTCCCCCTTTTATGGTCACACCATTCACTAATCTATCGGGGCGAGGTTTGTACAATACCCTAATTAAAACGTCTCAGAGTTTCTCAGTTTTAACATGCTAAAACCCAACCATATATTTATATATAGCTGTAAATAGAAGTACTATTTACTAATGCATGTCTTATTAAATTGACCATTTTAGGAACACGGTAACAATTGAATATTTGAACAAAACAACTACGACATATTCAATGCTCAAAATGTTCAACATCAACAAAACTTCTTAAAAGCTTCCTTCAATATAATTAGTGTTGCTCTGTACAGAGGTTAACTCTTTGGTCTATTTACCAGCGTAACTCTAGGTCATTTTCAATGAATAATATTGTCTACTAACAGTTTCACATCGGATAGTTTAACTCAAAACTGTGAAGAAACGAAAACGTATTGACAGACCGCTCAAAGAGGCTAGAGTAGTGATGCAAGCCCTGGGCTGCTGGAAAACGTGAGAATACCTTCCCTTGATTCGGACAATCAAAAATGTCTTTCATCCAAGCTTAAAAACATACACTCAAATAAAACTAAGAAAACAGAAAGTGTAATGGAGCCACTTTTGCTAAAACGGCCAGCCACCCACAAAAGTGATTTTATGAACTTTCATTATAATTCAACCTAAAAGAAACACCTTATACTTATAAACTATAATATAGTTCCTTCAATTATTAGCTGGTGGTCCACGCAATGCATGGGTATAACATAGAGGCATACCAACTCTATTTACGCCCAAACAAAAAATCAATACTGAGTCAAAGGAACCCAGTTCACGCTGCCATGCCTCAAAGGATGATCCACTCGACAGCACTGTGACGACATACACTTTGCCAGATGAGGGAGGGTCTCAGAACGTGTAGCGAAATCCTACCAAAACGGCCATGGTGAAACCGGGAAGATGGGGCTTTTCAAACCAAAATATAAATTAAATATACATGAGCGCAACACATGTTCCCCAAGGGATATCTATATGAAACAAATTCCATATCTGACCTAAAGCCTTCGGGATAGGGCGCAGACGAGAAGAAGCAATTATGGTATTAAATTCTGGGTTTTCTTTTTAACGAAATGTATTTTAAACCAAACCGTACCCATATCAGAAATGGGTCTGAACACAAAATGAAAACCACCGTAATATATCTAATATGCATGTGGCTTTACTTTGAGGGGTTAGAGTCGAATCCACCCACGCAGGCTTGAACATCACTGGAAGGGTTTCAAAATCACACGATCCAAGAGAGCCAATCCAGTCGGAGGCTAGGAAATCACGTGGGGAACTTCAAACCCAGGCAATGCAAACAAAACCAAACACTCACATGCTTGGAGCCGTAATGAAGAATCGACTTACCGATCCATCAGGTTGTAATAGATCCCAGCTGGGTTACAACCATACTCGGATCTTCTTATTCAAAAGAAAGCAAACACACAGAGTTTTCCCCTGGTTTTTCCACTAATGCGCAGAGGTTTGCTATGGACTTCTCAGTCGATGTGCAAAGGTCACTTGATATACATATCTTATCTTTGAACTGAAAACAACAAGATCTGCATCTAAAAATTGGACTCATTACCTTTCAATGAGGGCCGACCCGATCCATACCCTTCAGCGTAGCATGCTCCATTCCCTGGAATGAGAAGCAGAGCTCATTTTCTTTCCTCCAACTCGGTGTGTTCCCTTTTTCCTTTCCCCCCCCTTTTCTACTGCACTCGCCTCCTTCTTTATAGCATGGGGCGGATCCTTTATTGCCGGGATTTCCCACAAAAGCCGGGATATTTTCCCTCCTTCAATTAATAGGGTTTCTATTTCTACGACCAACGGCTCATTCCTCAGGAGGAAAAATCTTGAGGAGGACTCGACATTAAATCTTCAAAGATTCTTCTGCATGAGTCGGTTATTTTCCCCAAATCTCTAATTTGGGTAGGAATCCGCAAAAAATAATTATAATAATTTTTCCAAATTTTCTCTCTTAAATAGAGAGATGTGGGTAATCTAGATATTGTCGCCAAAACCGGATTTCCTTGGTCTTTAGAAGGAGAAAAGGTAAAGGTAACTCCTTATTTTAACTTACATAGTATATTTTCAGGCCTTATGTCTTCCACATATAGCCTCAATATATATGTATATATATATATATATTATGCCAACCATCCTTTAATCTACATATATATACATACATTTAAATACACGAAGACTTCCATATCATAGTCATGGTATAGTATAGGTTACCCATATTTAACTGAGTTAGGATGACATGCATATGATGGCATCCCTCCATATTTTAAGGTGATTATAGCACCCGGTCCTTTAATAATAACTTTTTAGGTCACCCTCTCTTTGGCTTTATTTAACTTTCAAGATAATTTCTTGAATCTCTTTTCGAAGCTCATATGATGGTATCTTCTTATATCACAGGTAGATTATATTAGAATTCAACTATAGTATTTTTAATTGGGTTAAAATATGGCAATAATAGAAATCCCTAACCATACTCTCATGCCCTCACGGGTTCAATTTCCCATCCTGAAGATGTGTCCCCATCCTAATCCTACAACTTGGAACTTGGAGTGTATTAACTTAATCATTTTTACTGGTGGGGCCTTGGCCTTGAGCTCCTCACCAGAAGAGTTGATTACAATATACATTCACAATCATTAATTACTCAGGGGTGTATAAGAGGGACATTACATGTTTGTGACTAGATGTTCTGAAATGGCCATCATGCATCATAAAATCAAGTGGCTCTGCGGTCACCTTAAACAATAGAATCATACCACCTTCGGAAATATCTTCAAAGATAAAGAAGCCATCCAAGAAATTTTAGCTTCTCTCTAGCGCTTCGCCATGGACCATGGTTATAGCCAGGAAACTAAACTTCAGGAAAGGGACCTTCTACACCAACTCAACAAGAGATGTGAACAAGAAGAGATATACTGGATCCAAAAGGAAAGGACCAAATGGCTGAAAGAAGGGGAAAAGAACATGAACTTCTTTCACAGATCCACCATTGAACACAGAATGAAGAAAAAAAATAAGCAAGTTGAATGCAAAAAATGGTGAGATTCTGGAGGAGCAGGAAGCGATATTTGAAGAACTAACCAGACATTTCAATCATCTCCTCACAGAACCGAACCATTCTCGGCAAGAGGTTGTCAACAAGGTCTTCCAACACATCCCTCCTTTGTTCAACAATGAACACAATCAATCACTCATGCAACCCATAACCATGCAAGAAGTGGAAGCAACAGTTAAGCAGATGGTTAACGACACAAACCTGGGCCCTTATGGCTTCACCATTGTTGGACCATGCTCAAAGACGAGGTCCTAGACTTGGTCAAGGAATCACACAAAAAAGATGGATCTTGCCAGCACTCAATGCCATGCACCTTGACCTCATCCCCAAAGTAATCAAAGCCTCTCGTCCTAGTAAGTTCTGACCGATCTCTCTATGCAATGTTATTTAAAAAATCATCTCTAAAGTGGTGTCCAACAGACTTAAACCCCTTCTCCCTCTGCTCATTTCACCTGAACAATCTGGCTATGTGGAAGGCCGCCAAATCCTAGACAGCATAATCCTTTCTCATGAAGTGGTCCACTCTCTCAAAACCACCAAAACCCCTGGCATGACCCTCAAATAGGATCTCTCCAATGCCTTTGATAAACTTAGCTGGTTCTTCATAGAAAAAATGCTGCTAGCCTTTGGCTTCTGTCAAGAATGGGTTCAATGGATCCTTTCCCTCATTTCCTCGGCTTTCTTATCGATCTTATTCAATGGATCTCCCTCATCTACCTTCTCTCCCATGTGAGGAATCAGTCAGGGAGACCCTATTTTCCCTTTCCTCTTCATCCTCATGGCTGAAGGATTAGGGAGAATGATTCAATCAGCCACTATCGCTCACACTCTACAAGGTTTATCGCTTCATAACATCACCCTATGGCTTAACAACAATTTTTGGCTGGAAATATTATCTTTGGTCACTCATATGTTCAAGAATCCTGTAGCATTCATTCCATATTAGACACCTTTGAAGAAGCCTCAGGAACCACTTTAAACCTTGAAAAATCCCAAATGTTCTTCTTTAATACTGGGGCTGTGACTTAGAGAAATATAATCTGCATCCTTCACTTCTATGTCTCCTCCCTACCATCTAAATATTTGGGAGCCCCCCTTTTTGACTTGGCCATCAAGCAAACTTCATGGAAAGAGCTGTTTGAACAAACTTGAAAACCGTCTAACTTCTTGGACCTTCCACTCCCTCAATCTCCCTAGTTGTGTGGTCCTGCTCAAGTCCACTCTACAATCGATGCTTCTATACCTCTTCTTAGTTTTGGAAGCCCCTAAACGGGTATTGAAAGCTATAAAATCACTGCAGATGTCATTTATCTAGGGATGCAACAAAAATAATCTTCGTTGGGCCGTGGTAATCTAGGCAAATCTCTATAAAAAAATGATGGGGGCCTTGGAATCAGAGATCCTGAGTTCAACAACCAAGCGCTCTCGGCAAAAATTTGCTGGAACTGGATTTCTAAAAACAACTTGTAGCGTCCCCGACCCTCCGACTAGCGAAAAGGACGCTGCCATGGCATTAACCATTCGGGCAACCACCCCATGAACATGTATGTACATAAAATGATGAAACAAAATGCTTTGAACTAGAATATTCATACATGATTATTTATCATACAACGTAAGTAAACATACATTCATTTAAGCATTCAACATGTTCATCATAATTTATTAACAGTAATATGATTGCAAAGTAATGGACAAGATTACTTATCTTATAAAGAACTCGTCCCGCAACCAGCTATGTCGCTGCAACGTTCCACCCAACCATAGGCTAGCATGCTCCTAAATCTCTCATCAATGTTGACACCCCCGAGATGGGCATGATTCCCCAAGGAATAAGGAACAAGCAGGCTTAAACATAGCCAAGGATACACAAAACACAGCCAAGCCAACACCGTTGGGTTTATCAGGCCATCAACAAGACAACCAAGCCAACATGGTCATGTTTATCAGGCCATCAAGGAGTTGGGAAAGGCTAAATGCTAAGCTGGTGAGCCCATTACAGAGCTAGGAACACCTACACCAGAACTAGCTTGACTTCTAAGACACCCACACACACCCAACACAAGGAATCAGTCCCTTCTCTGCTACACAGTCCCTCAGGCCCTGACTTCCCTTCCAATGCTATTCAGAGGTTGTGGAGAAGAAAGCCATCCCTCTAGCTCTATTTGTGTGGTTTCCAAACACACCAGGTTTATCAAGCAACCAAGCCCCCATCCCTGCTCCGAACACAGTCCGAAGACCAACCACTACATACACGCAGTCACGCAAGCGATTCACAGCTTGGGCAAGGAAAACAACTCCTGAGCCATTCTTGGCCCTATCGTGGCCAAAATGAATTCATACAATCCAAAATAGTCCCAAAAAGTAAGACATACACAACTAGCAATGTGGGAGAAACAACAGTCCGTCCTAGACAACGAAGCCACCAGAAAGACTTACGGAGTCTGAAAATGGAAGAGAGAAGCCAGGTTCTTAGCTGAGTAGGGGAAAAACATATGCACGAGCCACAAATCAGTAAGGAAAACTTGCACACTATCCCTGAGGGTAAAAATGGCTCTCCACAGGAAAAATCGTGGGTGATAGTGACCAAACGGCCCCCAGCTTGCTGCGTGAGTAACAACAACGCAGAACCCAGTGCGTGAGAGAATATTTACACCAGATCCCAAATACAAATCGAAACACACCAGATTCCTCTCTTTGGAAAATGTGAATGACAGTGGAGACGACTCCTCTCTCCTAGCTGCGTGAGACCAAGCAGGAAAGAAGCCTGTGCGTGAGAAATGAACAGACAACCGTCCCTGCGTGAGGATGAACAGACAATGGAGAGTCGTGAGTGGGGAGTGTGCGAGCATTTTTTTCCTTTCAGCACTGTCGCGGAGAGAGTGGAAAGCATGGAGAGTTCGCTTCCTTTGTCCAACATGAGGTTCCATTGCTGGTGGAATGTGCAAGTGGGAAAGGACTGACAATCCTACCACCCCCACTCTCCAAACAATAACTGCCTCAACTACTCAGCAGAACGTTTAAGGTGGTAGTTGGGTAAGACAAGGGAAGGTGACACATGGATTTTTCCCCCATTGCCCAAGGTTTGACAATTTCCCCCCCTTATCCTTGTAAGAATCATGCCCTTTTCATCATGGTTGTAGTGAGCATAGCTGGTTGGGTTTATTTAATTAAAGATGTATATTTACATAATTATGAAACTTAATATGTATGCCACATGCCCTGATATACCATCGGTGACAATATCAATCTGAAACATAGCATAACCAATCGATGGTGGGGCCTTGGCCTTTAGCTCTGCACCATGATTATTTACAATATATACATCATATACATCTAATGCAATGGGGTCAAAACCGGGGTGTTACATTCCCCTCCCCATTCAATAGCACTATCTTCAGTGCTTTACAAAATTTGAACAAAATGCTACATTGGTATCGCCTCAGTGATCCATAGAATTGAGCAAAAATGGATGTGCCAACCGCATGGTATCCTCTAGCTCCCATGTATCCTCTTCAGGTCTGTAGTGCTCCCATTGCACCTTTACCTGACCTATGGCCCGGTTTTGGAGCATTGTGACCTTCCTATCGAGGATGCACATTGGCTCGGTTTGGAACTCTCCCTCGGGTTCCACCTGAATCACATCCCAATTTATCACATGGCTAGGATCATGTACATATCTCTTAAGCAAAGAAACCCGAAAAACATTATGAGCTCTAGTACTAGCAGGCAATGCAAGTCTATATGCAACTGGCCCTATTCTTTTAAGCACTTCAAATTGCCCACAATATCTTGGTGACAGCTTGGCACAACTTCCAAGCTTCAAGGAACTCTTCCTTGCCCTCACTCTGAGGTAAACATGATCCCCAACACTGAACTCCTTGATAACCCTATGCTTATCTTCATAGCTTTTCTGTCTGTCCTGTGCTGCTTTCAGATTCTACTTGATCTTTACGACCTCTTGCTCCATTTCCTTGAGCAATTCTACTCCAAGCACAACCCTGTTCACTGGATTATCCCAAGTAACAGGCATCCTACACCTTCTTCCATACAAAGCTTCATATGGATTCATCCCCGAGGATGCCTGTTGTCCATTGTTATAAGCAAACTCTACCAAGTGTAAGTAATCTTCCCACTTGGTTGGTTTTTCCATCACGTACATGCGAAGCATATCCTCGAGCACCTAATTAACTCTCTCTGTCTACCCATCTGTCTGAGGATGGTATACAGTGTTGAAGTTTAGCTTTGTACCCAAATCTACAAAAAACCCCTTTCAAAAATTGGAAGTGAACTTGACATCTCTATCAGAGACTATTGCCTTAGGAAATCCATGCAATTTGAAAATCTCCTTCATGAAGATCTTTGCAATTTCATCCGTCTTATTCGTAGACTTCACTGGTATAAAATGCACTACCTTAGTCAAGTTGTCTACCACAACCATGATTGAATCATGTTGTCTCCAAGTCATCGGCAATCCTGTAATAAAATCCATGGAAATAACTTCCCATTTCCATTCAGGAACTGGCAAAGGCTGCAACAAACCTACATGGTGTTGATGCTCAACCTTTACCTATTGACATTTCATATACCTCGAAATGTACTTAGCCATATCCCTTTTCATTCCTGGCCAAAAGTACTATTTTTAGCTGTAGCAATTGTCTTCTGATATCTTGGGTGTCACGAATACGGAGTTTGATGGATTTCATCCATAACAAATCTCCTCAAATCTGCTACATTCGGAATATAAATTGTGCCTTTATAAGTAAGAAGTCCATCTTCTTCCAATTTATATCCTTCATATCTCTTCTCAATACTTTGCTGCTCCAATCTATCTTTCACCTGCTCATACAACTCATCTCCAATAGTATGATCAACAATCTACTGCCTCAAATCTAGTTGGAAAATACTAAGAGATGCCACATGCATTTCCTGTACCTTCCTGCTGAGTGCATTGGCTACCCTATTTTCTTTTCCTTTTATGTGCTTGATTTCGAAATCAAACTCAAATAAAAATTCCAGCCATCTCGCTTTCCTAGCATTCAGAGTAGGCTGATCAAACAAATACTTTAGACCACACTGGTCTATTCTGAGCTCAAATCTTCTACCCATCAAGTAATTCCTCCACATCTTGAGGGCATGTACTATGGCTGCAAGCTCTAGATCATGAGTGGCATAGTTCTTCTCATGCTCCTTCAGCTTTCTTGACTCATAACATATCACGTTGTTGTCCTGCATAAGAACTCCTCCAAGCCGTTGTCCACATGCATCGGTACACACCACAAAGTCTTTCTCTGGATCTGAAACCTTCAATACGGGTGCACAGGTGAGAAGGTTCTTCAATTGCTGGAAACTTTCTTCACACCTTGATGTCCATTCGAACTTCATCCCCTTCTTTTGCAAAGAATTGATGGCATGTTCAACTTTGGAGAATCCCTCAATGAACCTCTGGCAGTATCCTGCAAGTCCCATAAAAGATCTTACATCTGTCACATTTCTTGGAGTAGGCCAATTCATAATGGCTTCAATCTTTTCAGGGTCCACAGATATACCCTCCTCTGAGATAATGTGACCTGAATACTGAATTCTATCTCTATAGAAGTCACACTTGCTTAGTTTTGCATACAGTTGATGCTCCCTAAGCAATTTCAATGTCAATCTCAAATGATCTTCATGTTCTTCCTCATTCTTAGAATAAACAAGAATTTCATCAAGGAAAACAAGAACAAACTTATCCAAATATCTGTTGAAGACACTGTTCATAAGGCACATAAATGTAGTTGGTGCATTTGTGAGACCAAATGGTACCACTACAAACTCATAATGTCCATACCTTGTTTTGAAGGCTATCTTATGAATATTCATCCTTGATTCTCACCTGATGGTAACTAGACCTCAAGTCAATATTAGAAAATACCTTTGCTCCTCTCATTTGATCAAAGAGGTCATCAATCCTAGGCAAAGGATATTTATTCTTCATAGTAACCTTGTTCAATTGTATGTAATCAATACACAACCTAAGTGTACCATATTTCTTCTTTACAAATAGAACCGGTACTCCCCAAGGAGACACACTCGGCCAGATATAATTCTTTTCCAACAACTCTTGCAGTTGCATCTTCAATTCTAGCATCTTTGGTGTACTCATCCTGTAGGGTGCCTTGGACACTGGTGCTGCTCTTGGCACAAGTTCAATAGTGAAGTCAATGTCCCTCTTTGGAGGAAGCCCAGGAATCTCATCAGGAAACACATCCTTGAACTCCTGTAACACCTGATAGTCCTCCAACCTAGGAGTTTCATCTCCTATTTCCTCCAAAATATGAGCTACATACAACTGGAAACCCTTCCTACAGAACTTATTTAACCGCATTGCTGAAACCTGCCTTACCAAAATCACCTTTGGAATACCTTTCGCAACTACTAGGTTTCCTTCTTCATTCATGCATTTGAAAGTCTTATTGTAACAGTCAAGCTTCACCCTATGAGATTCTAACCAATCCATTCCAATGAGAACGTCATAGGAACCAAGTGGTAGAACATTCAGATCTACACAAGTGACCAACCCATTCATGACTAATGGACATTTCTCTACCACTTCACTGACCTTTCTCTTAGTTCCAGTGGCTAGCTGAACTAACCAAGACTTCCTATGCTTTACTTTCTTAAAAGCACAAATCTCCACTACTCTAGGAGTAATGTAACTGTGAATAGAACTAGGGTCAATCAAAATTGAAATAGATTGCTTAACAATCTTACTTGCAACTTCAACCACAGCTGACCGATGATCTGCCTGGCGGTCCTCCAGTGTTGCATAGATTCTAGGGACTGCCCTTGCTACTTGACCCACTATTTCTTCTTCTTGAATGTTAAAAGTCGGTCTTGCACTCTCATTCTCAAGTGGACAAGTTCTGCACATGTGGGGTCCTCCACATTTGCAACATTGAAGTGGTCCTCTACTTTGTTGTGGATCTTTAGTCTTTTCTCCTGTCACTCCAACTAGCTTACTCACAACTTGGGATGGCTACTTCTGTTGATTCCTGAAGTTAGAAGGTTTGAAACCTTTCTTTCTTTGGTCAAACTTCTCATTCTTCTTGTCCTTCCATGCCTTATGGTAATCCGGCTTACCTTTGCTTTGCTCATAGCAATACTTAGCCTTCCTTATTGCTTCTTCAAGAGTTATAGGTTCATAAGACTCAATTCTATCTTTGTAAGACTGAGGTAATCCACTCAAAAAATGTTGTACCTTCACTTTTTCATCTCTGATGTACCGAACATACCTCAACAGCTTCAAAAACTTATTTGCATATTCTTCCATGCTCTACTATCCCAATCTCAGCTCATGGAACTCCTTAATCTTGTCATCATAATACCTGTCAGAGAGGTATTGCTGCTTGAAATACTTCTTGACTTGTTTCCACTTAAGTCTCCTTTCACTGATCCTCTTTACTTGCTTGAAGTGTTCCCACCAAATGGATGCCCTTCCATTCATATTGAATATGGAAACTCTTGCCTTCATGTTTCCCGAATAATCCTGCACTTGAAAGTACTTCTTTATCCCAAGAAGCCAAGCTTCAGCCTCTTGTCGAGTCTTTACCTCACCATCAAATGTAAGAGGTTTAGCTTTCTTACATTCATCCCAAGAGTGATCCCTATGGTGTCTCTTTCTTTTTATCTTATGAGAAGAAGAACTTGAATCCCCGCTGGATTCTTCAGAGTCAGATGACCCACTAGAAGTCCTTCTCCATCTCCTAGTACTGCTCTTACTGCCTTCCGGCCTTGCTGTACCTCATCTAGAGCCTATCTTTCTTTGCAAGTTTGTCAAACTCTTCAACATTGCAGCATTCAATTGATGCTACTCTTCCTGGGCTTTAATCAAGCTTCTCATGGTGGCTGCAACATTTGACGGTGTCTCTTGGAATCTCCTTCCATTAGACTCTATGTCACCATTTTCGTTACGGCCATTTTCTCCAATGGAATCACACGCATGCTCGTACGGATCTCGAGCATCATATCCATCATGGGTTCTCATAATGGAACCAACACTTACTTACCAAACTGCACTACCTGGAATATTGCTTTGAAGGTGACTATGATTCTGCAAACGTGTTAGACAGGATTTCAAACTTTCACCGATCACCGATGGTCTCAACACTTAGACAGAATTTCAAAAAATTTCCCCTCTTCTTTCCACAGAACATAACATTGGTCGGTGGTCGGAACCACTAAGTGCTATGTGTCGGCGAACCCAACAACTATTTTTTGTCGACGGCATTGACAGTCAAACTTCTAATCATCGGAGTGCTAGTCCACACGGCAGCCGCAACGGCGGGCTTACAAACAGTTAAGTTCTTCCGCGGTGTCAGTGAACCCAACAACAATTTTTCACTGACACCAAACGAACACTTAGAAAAAATTTTGTGATTTTTCTTCCAACTGTCCTCCATCAGGCATGCTTCCGCCTAGCTCTCCGCTACATCGGAAGTCCTTCCCACTAAGTGTTCCGATGAACCGACAGTTCAAACACTTAGGCAATTTTGTGGAAGTTTTCTATCATAACTTCTTATCTCTGCTGGGAAGAAAGAAATCCTTCCTCTGTCACTGCATCCTTCATGGCTCATTCAGGCCCATGCTGCAACCTGGATCTGATACCACACTGTAGCGTCCTCGACCCTTCGACCAGCGAAGAGGACACTACCATGGCATTAACCATCTGGGAAACCACCCCATGAACATGTATGTACATAAAATGCTAAAACAAAATGATTTGAACTAGAACATGCATACATGATTATTTATCATACAGTGGAAGCAAACATACATTCATTCAAGCATTCAACATGTTCATCATAATTTATTAACAGTAATATGATTGCAGAGTAAATGGACAAGATTACTTATCTTATAAAGAACTCATCCAGCAACCAGCTACGTCGCTGTAATGTTCCACCCAACCATAGGCTAACATGCTCCTAAATCTCTCAGCAATGCTACCACCCCCGAGCTGGGCATGATTCCCCAAGGAATAAGGAACAAGAAGGCTTACACATATCCAAGGATACACAAAACACAGCCAAGCCAACACCGTTGGGTTTATCAGGCCATCAACAAGACAACCAAGCCAACATGGTCAGGTTTATCAGGCCATCAAGGAGCTAGGAAAGGCTAAATGCTAAGCTAGTGAGACCATTACAGAGCTACGAACACCTACACTAGAACTAGCCTGACTTCTAAGACACCCACACACACCCAACACAAGGAATCAGTCCCTTCTCTGCTACACAGTCCCTCAGGCCCTGACTTCCCTTCCAGTACTATTTAGGGGTTGTGGAGAAGAAAACCAGCCCTCTAGCTCTGTCTGTGTGGTTTCCAAACACACTAGGTTTATCAAGCAACCAAGCCCTCATTCCTGCTCCCAACACAGGCCAAAGACCAACCACTGCATACACGCAGTCACACAAGCGATTCATAGCTTGGGTAAGGAAAACAACTCCTGAGCTATTCTTGGCCCTATCGTGGCCAAAACGAATTCATACAATCCACAGCAGTCCCAAAATGTAAGACAGACACAACCAACAATGCGGGAGAAACAACAGTGTGTCCTAGACAATGAAGCCACCAAAAAGACTGATAGAGTCTGAAAATGGAAGAGAGAAGCCAGGTTCTCACTTGAGTAGGGGAAAAACATATACACGAGCCACAAATTGGTAAGGAAAACTTACACACTGTCCCTGAGCATAAAAATGGATCTCCACAGGAAAAATCATGGGTGATAGTGACCGAATAGCCCCCAGCTTGCTGCGTGAGTAACAACAACACAGAACCCAGTGCGTGAGAGAAGATTTACACTAGATCCAAAATAGAGATCGAAACCCACCAGATTCCTCTCTGTGGAAAATGTGAATGACAGTGGAGATGGCTCGTCTCTCCTGGCTGCATGAGACCAAGCAGGAAAGAAGCCTGTGCATGAGAAATGAACAAACAGCCGTCCCTGCGTGAGGATGAATAGATAATGGAGAGTCATGAGTGGGGAGTGTGGGAGCATTTTTTCCTTTCAGCACCATCATGGAGAGAGTGGAAATCCCAGATAGTTCGCTTCCTTTTCCCAACATGAGGTTCCATTGCTGGTGGAGTGTGCGGGTGGGAAGGGACTGACAATCCTGCCACCCCCACTCCCCAAACAGTAACTGCCTCATCTACTCAGCAGAACGTTTAAGGTGGTAGTTGGGTAAGACAAGGGAAGGTGACACATGGCTTTTCCCCCCATTGCCCAAGGTTCGACAATCCCCCCCCCTTATCCTCATAAGAATCATTCCCTTTTCATCATGGTTGCAGTGAGCATAGCTGGTTGGGTTTATTTAATTGAAGATGTATATTTACATAATTACGAAACTTAATATGTATGCCGCATGCCTCGATATACCATCAATGACAATTTCAATCTGAAACATAGCATAACCAATCGATGGTGGGGCCTTGGCCTTTAGCTCCGCACCATGATTATTTACAATATATACATCATATACATATAATGCAACGGGGTCAAAACCGAGCTGTTACACAACTCCCCTTGGACCAAGCTATGGAACAAAAAATATTCCCCATATTATCTCCCTGATTCCCTAATCATATTTGATGAGGACACTCTGGGCTCTCACATTTGGAAGGCGTCCAACAACCACATAACACTCATACAACAACATAGTTTCTGGGAAATAAAAGATGGGTACAAAGCCCTCTTCTGGTGTGATTCTTGGCAACGATTACCCAGTCTAAAAATTCTCCTACTTGACCAAGAAATTTAGAACTACATTCAACTCAACATGCATCTCAAAGTAGAAGAGTATTGGCAACCTTTGAATGATGGTTTTTTCCAGTGGAAATATCCCTCCACCTGGCACATGCCTCCTAGCAAGGAACTAATGGAAAAAACTTGGCGTGAAATATGAATCCGCTGTCTTAAACAAACTCAAGGTATGAATGTCATCTGCTGGGGCCACATGACATCTCAAACCTTCTCGGTCAAAGAAGCCTATGATATCCTTTCATCATCATTGGACAGCCAACCCACCCCAGTTTGGAACCACATTTGGAAGGCCCCTGTTTGGCCCAAGATATTGCATTTTTTCCGGAAATTAATGCACCATCGGATACTTACTTGGGATAAAATGGCTAGAAAAGGGTTCCAAGGTCCCTCCAGATGTTGTCTCTGCTATGAATAGTAGGAAACCATAGACCACCTTTTGGACGCTTTCTTGTTCACTGGCTCTTTGTGGGACTATGTCACTGAAGCTTTTGGATGCACTAATAGAGTAAAAGTTAATTCTATGAGTTCTCTTCAATAGTGTATGTATTTTCATTTCAAAAGAAAAATCCTTAATCAAATTTGGACCCTCGCCCTGAGGTTTGTGTTCTGAAGCACCTGGAAAGAGTGCAACAACAAAAATTTTAAAGACACCAAAGGCACAGTTATATCACTCTGTGACTCAATAAAAAATAACATTCATGAGACCATCCACTCCAAAGGTTGGACGGGTGCTGAACTTCCCACTTCACAGAGTGAAAATATTTCCTTAAGGCCTTAATCTTCAACTCCACCATCGCCCCCCCTTCCATTAGCACTCCCATGATGCATATTGCAAGCCCCTTGTATTGGGAACCTCCCCCTGCAATTGTATTCAAGATGAACTTCGATGGTTCGTCCAAGGGGAACCCTGGGAAATATGGGTTTAGCAGAGCGATCAGAGACCATAGGGGAGATATCATTCATCTTTTCTATGGAAACATGGGTCTTGATTCCAACAATGCAACAAAATTGGAAGGCATGGTAGCAGAATTAGCAATTGTTGTAAGAAGAAATATTCTACCCCTGATTGTGGAAGGTGACTCTGCGATGATCCTTTCCTTGGCTACTAAAATTCACAATGGTACGACAGTCTCCAAATTCACCACCAACTAGCACCTTGCGCATGGATCAAGTCATCTGGCCACCCTCCTACAGCGCATGCAAGCTCTCTCCTTTCACCACGTGCACAGGAAAGCCAATGTTTTAGCAGACTACCTGGTTAACTCAAGAGTGAATTCAAATTACACCCTGGTGGATGGCACATTGTAGGATCCCCTTGACGCCACCTTGCTACTCAAATGCAAACATCTGGCCAGGTCTGACCTTCCCATCCTGGATGTGGGTGATAGCACAGCAACCCATTGACACGCCATGCCTTGGCCCGTGCACACTCTGTGTGGCGAGCAACATGTGCTGGACACATCAATCAACCAAGGCATCATCACCTCCAAGTCCCTTCGATGTTCCTCACACGTGGGAGAATATCTACAAGTCTCTTCGGCACCTACGAAGATGGGTGGTGACACCTTGTCCTCCTCTTAATATTTCATGGCATCGTAGAGCTATTCAATGCACGCAAGTACTTTTGTTGGTCAGAAGGGGATTATCTTCGCCATGGAGAAATATTTCACTATATTTGTTGGATTGGGCTCGACTCTAAGCAATTTTGGGTTCATTGAGTGCTTTGAAGTTTGGCCTTTGCCTCAAGGTGGTGCCTTGGTTTGTGTAGTGTTTCTTTGTAGTGCTTCGAATGCAGGTTGTAGTAACCTCCACATACTCCTTCTCCTTCAGCCGAGGTTTATCTGGAAATCATGTCGAGATAGAGGGAAATGCCACATCATGCTATCTCGAGCAAGGGAAAATCCTAGCATGGGTGCATTCCGCAAGTCACTGAAGATTATGAAAATCATATATCTTCTTAGTTTTGCATCCTTGTTGAATCTTGGGAGGGGAGGGTACTCAACCAGCGGCTAGTTTCTGGGCATGGAGGAAACTAGGTAAATCACTACTAGCTTGTAAAAAATATGTTATGCAATCTTTTTGAGGATATTCTTCACAATTGGTTAGATTCCCATGACTCTGTCCTCACCCAGCTAGAATGAAATAAATTGATTCTCAGCTCACAGCCCTGAACAACACGTTCGCATGGAAAGGCATGGTGGGCATCGTCGAGTATGGTAGACTTGGGGGAGGTGGTAGTGGAAGCATGACAGGGGGAATAGTGCATGTTTTTCTTGGGGGAGGTGGTAGCAGGAGTGTGAAAGTTGGTTTATCATAGGAATCCAACACAATTGCGGCTCCACAGGCTCCACCTTTCCCCATCCCTTCGACAGTGGATCTGCTATTCAAACGTCTGAAGAACATGGTTGGCCAGAAGCTGGAAAAAAAATCAGCAAAATCCTCATTAAGCTCAAGAGGCATCCACCAACATGTCCTTCCCTTCACAGGAGGAAACATGGGCATTCCCCATCATCGAGGAAAACCACCTGTCCTGAAGCATGATCTCATCATTTGCAGAAATGACTTATAATTTCAAGTTTTTATGCAAGAATTGTCAAGTGTAGTTATGTCTTTGTCTATTTTTGAATTTGAAAATTGTAAATATGTCTATGTCCGATACGTTGTCTAAAACTGGGTACTCTGCTAGTCTTATCATCATGAATAATTTCATCTCTGATTTTCACAGACGACCCTCTGTTTTTGAGAGGCTTGGGTGGTGGATTCACCTCCTGAGACCTCCTCTAGTTAGGGTTATTTTTTTACATTTTTTCCTTATATTTTAATATACCTATGCATCTTTACAAAAAAAAATATTTACATTGCTATAAGAAGTGCCAGAATTGGTCATAATTGAAATGGGAACTTATTTACCTTCAATTTCAATAATTGATGTCTAACGGTATTCCCGACGATTGTAAAAATATGCATAAATATGAGGTATGATTCTATTAATGTATCCTAATGTATAATATTCTTGTACATTGTACATATTATAATCCCTTATTTTTCCTCCCTAGACATTTATTGAGGTAGTGGTCACCTCCACACTTCCAGCATTTAACTTGCAACATCTTCTTTTGTCTTGTGGATTTAGTCACCTTTGATTAATATTTCATAGTGGGTTGTATGAAATAACTCTACTAAACTTGTTTATAATCCATGGGATTAAATACCTTTTTCCTCATATCTTGTTTATCCTTCAGTTTACCATTCTAGCTCTTATGCAAATCCTGCCTACTCTTACCTTGCTCATACATGCATTTAGCCTTCCATATGCATTCCTCCAAGATATGAGGCTTGCCATAAGTATTCATTCATTGAATAATTCATGTAAACTATTGATGAACCACTGAATTTTAACCCTTTTCATCTTGGATAAGGTCCACATAACATAACATTTATAGGAATATTTTCTCATATTCTGTTATACAGTGAAATGGCGCTTCTCTGTCCGAGTAATGACATCCAATATGTCGATGCACAAAAGGATACTATGGATTGAAGTAGCAATAACCTTATAGATGAATTGGATCCTTAATACAGTTTTTTCACTACAGCATCAACCATTTTTTCTCTTGAACTCATCATGTATTCACAACTTTCCTTTGAGAAACTCGCGCGCCATTCATGGGTCTGCCATGTACAACCCGAATATTATCAATATTCACGATATTCCTTAGGGAAACTCATGATTCATTTAGGATATGCTCCATATGAACCGATGAATTCCGTTAAGAATAGTTAAAATATAAAAAGATGATTAACTAGGGGCAGTTGGGGTCAATTTGACAACTTCCCCAACCATCCTAAGCCTCAAATTCCTTCCTCACAAGAAACTATAAAAAGAGGGGAAGGGTATGAGAAAAGAGGGACTATCTTTGAAGGAAACATTATGATCGATGATTCCATTGAGAGAAGGCCCAAGAGGACTCAAGTCTTCGTTTGCAAAGGAGCTTGGTCAAACAAGAGGCTAGGTAATGTTTCTAGATATCTGATAATAAAGATTGTTTTTCCTTCAATCAATGTCTAGATGTTTGCTTCTAATGTTTTGAGTAATGATCTAAGTTGTAACTTGTTTCGAATACAACCATTATATGTTCATAGCTCATATTATATAACCGTAGAAGATACTTTGAGGAAAGGGAAATATTTGTTTCAAGTATTGAATGTTGGAAGCAAAGGAGCATTGTAGGAGAAGAAGAAAGATAGGATCAACCATCATAAACAATGTACACATTCTCTTTCTCTCATTCTCTAATCTATACTTGTATAACCCTCATTTTTTTCAAGTAGAACAGTAAGTTGGTGGGCTCTAAACCCCCATCCATAAGGTAGATTGTCCCTAACAACATATTCCTCCATTATCATCTTTCCCATCTTGAGTTTAAATAACTCTTGCATTTTCTTACCATGGTATTATTGTGACAAGTATTCACATTTGAAATACTTTTGAAAAATACTCCATGAGATTCACCTCTCATCCATATTTTCAACTTGGTTCAGATGCTTCCACCACTTGTAAGATTTTCCTTGAAGATTAAAAATAGTGATATGGGATTCATGGTTGTCATAATATCCAAGGAGTTGCATATATTTTGGCATTTCTAGAAATCAAATGTCTTCAATCTCTCTATATTTTTCTCCATTAAAGGCAGAAGGTTTAAGCTTTATGATTTCACCCTGTAATGCATTCCCATCATTCTTTCCCTTATGACTCCTTGCAAGATAAAGGTCATGTAATATTTTGGGTTCCTCATTCCCATTATGAATTTCAACTAAATGGTATTGGGAGTGCAACCCCGTTTTCCTTACATCCTTATTCCTGGAATGCTGGTTTCTATTAGGGATTCCTCTTTTCTTTGGTTCTGATCCTTTCCTCCTATCCACAAAAGATACCTGTTGCATCTAGTTTTGTAATTGAACTAGACTCTGCATCATTTGTTGATTAATTTGGTTTTGTTGTTTCATGCACTTCAAGATTTTTCCATTTCCATATTGAATGTCCTTAAAGGTTAAAAACACTACTATGAGTTCCATCATAGATTGATGGCCATTAGATTGTATCCTTTGATTTCCCATTTTCATTTCTTCAACAAAGTGAGACATTTTTGGACATTCTTCCATCCTTGGAGTTATGCTTTCCTACTACTCTGGAAATTGGCAACTACAAAGACTTGAAATTTTGTGTTGTAACTAACAATATGTAATCAACCATGGTCGTTAGTTCACATTTAAATTCATAAACATAATAGTATATATATTGTCTGCATATAAACATTTCATACAAGACAATTATGGAATTAAATATTTTGAATATTGCTGAATTTTTTTTATCTTAGTTGCAGAATTATAGTAGCACTTGAAACAATTGAATAATTGGAGCATAAACATTCACATGACACTCAAAATTTACCATGGGGAAATGTTCTACAACATTAGGGATAAAACCCCAACAAATCTTCCTTAGTATAATGAAAAATAGCAGAGAATGTCTTTTACAATGAGCATATTACATCCAACACCCTTGTTGCATTATCCGAGATAAATACCACCCCAGGTGCAATCACAGAGCAAGAGAGGAGATATATAGAGATAATAACTCAACAATATGTCCAACATAGAACCAATTCTCTATATTGGTCTCATACACATTTTTATTCAAGGGATATTTTCTCTTCACATTGATCACCTCAAATCGATCATAACAAGTGTATTATACATCTTATTCATGACTCAATTTATTGAATTTTGACCGTAGGATGAACTCGCCTTAAGTGTCATCATGCAATCACTTAGATAATTAGATCTTTTACTTGAAGATGAACTCGCGCCTCAACTAGATGCTAGACTACTTAGTTAGGTGGATAATTCAATTCTCCCCATGCAAGTATTGTAACTTAAGTGTCATCTTGCAAAATACTTGGGTTAACTAGATATTCTTTATTAGCAATTAGTTAAATCTTTTAACTGGATTCCTTCTTGATAATATCACTAAAGTGAACAATTCAAGTATTCCTTGTTAACGTTATTGAAGCTATCAATTCAAGTTCTCTTTTATTAACTGAAGTCTTTCTTATTAACATTACTGAAGTGAATAATTTGAGTTCTCTATGAAATTATCATACCTTATCTTTATCCCTTGACTTATTTTCATGGTCCACATGTTCCAACTTTAATTTTTCTATCATATCAAATATACCAAGGATATTTTTCCAATGATGTGATCATCTTGTTCTACTATTGTTCCAAGTGGTCATATTGCTAAATTAATTCACTCTAGAGGTGTCCATGTTAGAATAATCAACCCATAGTTAGCTACCTTAGACATTAATTAATCCATTTTTTTTCTTATTTGCCTAGTTTCCATATTCCACCTTATGCAAGTTGTCCTCCACACATCCATAGTGGTCAAACTTGCTAAATTTGAGTCATGGAGCACTTGGGAAAGCTCTTGGAATCAAATATGCTTTATTCCTGGCCTCCCTAGTGCATGTCTGCTTTTTCTGAGTTTTAAGGCAATTGGGAAAGTTTGACTAAGTGAAGTTAACTTGTTTTTTGTCCTCATCATCCTCCACTCTTTTCTCCTATGAAAAGCATGTATGAGTTGTCCTTCCACCACCTATTATCTTGCCTAATTGATTTTGCCAATTCGTGAGCTCCTAGAAAGTTTTGGAAACTGCTTTATGCACATATGGGGGATTTGCTTAGATTTAGTAAGGCTGATTTTGACCAAATTCAAATGGAATCCTTATGCAGTAGAATCTCTCATGTAATTATTTATTGTGGTAGCCTATGACTTCACAGGGTTGGCTATTGTACACTTATTCAATACAGATTAGTGTTCTGCTCCATTATTCAGTCTCCTTTGTGAGTAATTTGCATGTGTAATTGGAAATTGTTGTGAGTGTAATTGTTCTAACACCTGGGTTCAATTTCCACATGGTATCAGAGCCTTTGTAGATTGATTTATCTCCTTCCAATTTGTTTTGCAGGTTCAACATCATTGACTGGGAGCATTTGGTTGAATGAAGGGACAATTTCTGAGCTATGGATCAATCTCAAAAGATCATCTTGACTCCATTTAACTTCTTTGAATGGAAAGCAGAGATGGAGATACTGTTGAGAGTGAAAGGCCTCTACAGAGTAACTATGGAAACAGAAGCAGAGCCCAATGCAGCTGCAGAGAATATTAAATGGCACAACAGGAGGGATGAGGCCTATGGTCTCCTGTGTCTGAGCATATCCAGAGACCTCCTTTTCCATCTTGATGGGTTGACATCACCAAATGAAGTATGGGAGAAACTTGTTGATCTTTTTGGAAATACGGATGAGATGAGGGGACATCAAATTGAAAATGAATTGATCTCCCTGAGTCCCAATAGCTTTGAATCCCTGCAACTCTATTTTTCCAAGTTCAAAGCACTTGTTTTGCAGCTAAAACAATGTGGGATCGAAAAGAAGGATGATCAGCTGGTCTTGGCCATAATCTCGAAGCTTGGCCTTGACTATTTAGTGTTTGTTTCGACCTTCTATGCCACAAAGTTGACAGCTCGAGCCTGGAAAATTCCTACCCTTGCAAATTTCATGGAATCTCTCACACAAGAACAAGATAAATTGGTGATGATGGGCACCATCAAACCTTCCAAAGACCAAGCTCTGGTTTCTGGAGATTTGAGGGTGGATTCAAAAAGCAAGAAGAAATATAAAAAGCCACCTGAGCAAAAGAGAGACAAGAACAAGTCTCCAGAGGAGCCTCAAGGTTCGAATAAAGGAGAAATGAGCAAGTGCGCATACTGCAGTAAGGGAAATCATTTTGAAAGCTCATGCATGAAGAAGAAAATAGATATGCTGACCCAAATCCTGGAGAAGAATGGCATCTCCCTTCCAGACAAATCAAAGAAGAGGGAAGGAGGATCAAATTCAGAAGACAGAGAGAGAGTTCATGCATTGGTTGCTAGCAAATCAAGCTCACCTAGTTTCATCATTGATTCTGGAGCTTCAGGACATATGGTTTCGACTAAGGAGGCATTCACCTCACTTGAAATGTTGAAAGGTCCACCAATAGTACTGGGAGATGACTCTTTGATTGAAAGTTTGGGCAAAGGGAGGATTGATCTTGACCATGGTAAGTTCAAAAATGTGTTGTATGTTCTAGGTCTTGCCTCTAACCTCTTATCAGTGTATCAGATGACCCATACAGGGTCTCCAAAGAAGGTCATATTCTCCCCTGATGAAGTTGATATCACAGAGATCTCAAGTGGTAAAGTCATTGCAAAAGGAGTTGTAAATCATACTTCGAAGGTATACATGTTCTCACACTTCCTACCCTACTCAAACCCCTCTGCTCTTCTGATTCATGCTAATGAGGCAAGCAAGATTTTGCATGAAATATTTGACCACCTAAATTACAAGTATCTTTCTAATCTTAGTGAAAAAGAAATGGTCATAGGGTTACCAAAGATTAAGTTTTCCAAAGGAGTCTGTCAAGGTTGCATCCTAGAAAAACACCTAGAGCATAAAGTTGAGAAAGCTAATCATGAGAGAACCTCTGCACCTCTTGAGTTGATCCACAGTGATGCTGCTGGCCCATTTCCTCATATTTCAATGAGTCAGGACAAATATGCATTGACATTCATAGATGACATTTCCAGGTATTGCTGGGTTTACTTCCTGAAACACAAGTATGAAGTTTTTGGCCTCTTCAAAATATTTAAGGGTTTGGATGAAAACCAGTATAGGAGGAAACTCAAGGTCCTCAGATATGAAAATGGTGGTGAGTATGCCAAGTCTGAGTTCATTCAATATTGTGCAGATGCAGGTATTCGGATGCAGCATTCTATCCCTTACACACCACAGCAGAATGGTGTTGCTGAGAGCAAGAACAGATCACTGAAAGAGATGGCAACCTGCATGATGGAGGCTAAGACTTTTCCACCAAAGTTTTGGGCTGAAGCTATAAACTATGCAGCCTATATTCAAAATAGGGTGCCTCATAAACAGCTTGATGGTATGACTCCTTTCGAAGTATGGAGTCGGAACAAGCCAGATGTGACCCATTTCAGGATTTGTGGCTCAAGGGCTTGGGCTAGAATTCCAACAGAAAAGAGGAAGGCTTTGCAGCCCCAAATCCGAGAGTGTCTATTTTTTGGGTACTCTGAAGATTCAAAAGGGTACAATCTTATCTATTTGGGCACAAACAAAGCCTTAATTGAAAGGTGTGTTCAGTTTCAAGAAGAGCCCCTAGCAGCAGTGGAAGTTGGAGAATCCTCTTCACCACCAGAACCTTTGAATGTAAGTGAAGAGATAGTTGAACATGCTGATTCTGATTGTATGATAATGATGATTTAATTTTAGATCCTAAAATTCCTACAAAACAAAAATGGGCAGCCAAGGCCATTCATGCAACTGGAGAACTAGCTGGAAATCCTAATGATCCTAGGAGGACTAGATCTCAGTTTGAGAGTGCTCTGTGCATGAAAGATCCTATGTTTGCAGAGAAATGCTATCTGATGGTTGAATCAGACCCACAGACATATGAATATGCATCAAATGATCCAATATGGCAAACATCCATGGAAGAAGAGTTCAGCTCACTCCAGAAGAGCAACACTTTGGAGCTGGTTGATCTTTCCCCAGGGAGGAAGCTAGTTCAGTGTAAGTGGGTGTACAAAACCAAATTTGCTGCTGATGGTTCACCTCTGAAGTACAAGGCCATATTTGTAGTCAAGGGCTACTCACAGGTACATGGCATAGACTACAATGAGACCTTTGCACTAGTGGCAAAGATGGACTCCATCAGGCTAGCCTTAGCCATTGCAGCCTCAAAGCAGTGGGAGGCACACCACATGGATGTGAAGTGTGCTTTCCTGAATGGAGATATCACTAAATATATTTACATGCAGCAGCCTCAAGGATTTTCTACTAACCCATCTCTTGCGTGCAGGCTAAAGAAGTCATTGTATGGGCTTAAGCAAGCCCCCATGGCTTGGTATGCCAAGATTGATAGCTTTCTGCTATCACTGAATTTTGTTCGATGCAAGTCAGATAGAAATGTCTATTTGAAGATGATTCATGGTTCATTAATGATCATTTTTTTGTATGTTGATGACCTTCTCATTACAGGAAGCTCAAAGAATGAAATTTCCTCCTTGAAGGATGCAATGAACCATGTCTTCTCAATGAAAAATTTGGGCTTATTGAGCCAATTCTTGGGGCTCGAGATAGCTCAAACCAAAGAAGGAATCAAAGTACATCATTCCAAGTATGCCTTGGATTTTTTTAACAAATTTAATATGAAGGATTGCAAGCCAAGCAAGACTCCTTTCCTTTCAGGAGTTAAGCTTGAAGAAGCTGATTCTTCACCTATGGTAAACAATACACTGTATAGGCAATTGATTGGATGTTTGTTGTATCTTACACATACTATACCATATATTTATTATGCAGTAAGTGTGGCTTCAAGATACATGGATCAGACTCATGAGATCCATTGGAGAGCAGTCAAAAGGATCCTTAACTTTGTTCAGGGAACAAGGACTCATGGGATCTTCTACAAAGCTAAATCTGATCTCGATTTGATTGGCTTTACTGACAGTGATTGGGAAGGTGATAGCATAGATTGAAATTCAACATTAGGATATGTGTTCATGCTTGCAAAAGGGCCAATCAGCTGGTCAAGCAAGAAACAGAGTGCCATTGCACTCTCATCTACAGAAGCAGAGTACAGAGGAGTTGTAAATGCAACAACTCAATGTTTATGGTTGCAGGGGTTACTTGGAGAGTGTGGCTTCGAATAAGAATACTCAAATACTATCTAATATGATAATCAGAGTACCATTTGACTCTACAATGATCCAGTTTATAAGTAGAGAACCAAACACATTGAGATCCATATGCACTAC
>LPNX010772997.1:97169-127353 GCA_001517045.1 Pseudotsuga menziesii | reverse complement strand
TACAATATGACATAATTGAAGATTTAAAGAAGACACGTGCAAACATCAGTATGTATGATCTTCTTCAAATTTACCCAATGCCTAATAGTCATATTATAAATCTTGCCATGAGTTCAATAATTCCTAATGCTAAACAAAGTGTTGCCGCTAACAATTCTAATAACGATTTAACATCAACTGATAAAGGAAAGTCAGCAGCTGATAAAGCTTCGCTAATAGGGAAGAATTCAAAATCAACAACTCCTCCATTCCTACTTACCTTTGAGATTTTTAATAGGAATGTTCATAATTGCATGGTTGATTCCAGAGCATCTTCCAATGTAATGCCTTTATCTATATGCAAAAGGCTGAATGGAAAATATGTTCCATCAAGTTCACAAAAAACTCAATTGGATAGGACAAATGTGAGGGTTGTAGGAGAGATGAAAGATGTTTTAGTCAGGATTGCTTGTAACCCTTCAGTTTTTCAAATCATAGACATTGTGGTTGCAGATATTCTTAATGCGTATGGGCTGTTTTTGAGCAGAGATTGGTCTCAACAATTGAATGGATTCTTTGCTACAGACTGGTCAACTTTATGGTTACCTAAGATTGGAAAGTCAAATCAAATTAAGATAAATGGGGAAATATATATGAAACATACTATGACAGAATTACATGATCCTGGTGAACCAGTTTTATTTTCAGATTCCATTATGGGGAATTACATGTATGAACTAGGATTTGGTAATTTTAAATCTGAAAATTCTGTTTTTTTTGAAAATAAACAACAATCAGAAATTCTTAACGTGACAACTATTTCTCATAACTCTTCATTCAAGGAAATTATAAATGATGTAGATAATCATAATATTGTAAATATTATATAAAGTAAAGTAGTTGTTAATAGTTCTACTTGGACTTTATATTTCGATGGGGTGAAGTCTAAAGAAAGAGCAGGAGCTGGTTGCTTGCTAATAGACCCTCAAGGAAATAAAACATGTATAGCTTGTAGGCTGGAATTTAGATGTACAAACAATACTATGGAATATGAAGCTTTAATACAAGTTTTGAAAAAAGTAATTGTTTTGGATATCAAAGTGTTAATTGCATATGGTGATTTTGAAATCATCGTTAGACAGGTCCGTAATTCTATTCACTGACTTTCTGAAAATTTGCAGAATTATCAACGAGAGGTATGGAATCTCATTTCACATTTTGATGCATTTAACATAATTTCAGTTCCAAGAGTTCAAAACCAAGAGGCAGATTTATTAGTGAATGCAACATCAAAATTAATCCCATCAGAAAAATTTTACACCAGATTTCTTTTCAGTTGAATTGATTTTTAGGCCTTCTATACCAGATAATATCTTTAACTGGCGTGTGTTTGATAATGATGTGCATGTGCTAAATTTTTTAACAAATGATGATACCTTTAAATATTCAGCCATTGATGAAGTTACACATGATGAAAATCTGCGGTATTTTTCGGTAATAAATGATTTTTGTTCAGTTGAAAATCTTTTGAGAAGGTAAAACCAATTCCTGATTCAGTTTTGAGATTAGAAAAGTTCTTTGATCTTCAAGATAAATTTAGATCTGTCCCTAACTGTAAAACCAATAGCTCTCAAATGAAATATGAAATCATAAATTTAGGAACGAAACTAAATCCTCAAACTGTAAATCTAGGAATAGATTGCACTCCCGCAGACTCAAACAACAATCATAAAATTGTTTAAAGAATTTAAGGATGTCTTTGCATGGACATATGATGATTTGAAAACCTTCAATCCACAAGTCATGCAACACATAATTACAATTAAAAAAGAGTCAAAACCTTTTCAACAAAAACTAAGGAAATATCATCCGTCATTAGAACCAACAATTAAGAAGGAACTAAATAAACTGTTAGCTGCTAGGATTAATTTTCTTATTCGACATACTCAGTGGGTAGCTAGCCTAGTTCCAGTTAGGAAGAAAAAAGGTGATATTAGATTATGTGTTGATTTTAGAAATCTTAATAAGTCTTCTGAAAAGGATAATTACCCAGTTCCTGCCATGGAACAAATTCTTCAAAAAGTTTCTGGGTCTAAGATACTGTCATTTCTTGATAGTTTCTCAGGATACAACCAAATATTGGTTTCCCCAGATGATCAATTGAAAACAGCTTTTAGAACTCCATGGGGAACACATGCTTACAGAAAGATGCCCTTTGGGTTAATCAATGTTGGGGAAACTTTTCAAAGGGCAATGGATATTGCTTTTAGAGGCTTAATTAATCATTCAGCAGTTGTCTATTTAGATGATGTTACTGTATATTCTAAATTTCGACATGATCATATTAATAATCTTATAAAGGTATTTGAACGATGTAGAAAAATCAGAGTATCCTTAAATCCTAAGAAAACAATATTTGCTGTTTTAGAAGGTATTTTATTAGGTTGCGTGGTTTCAAAACACGGGATCATGATTGATCCTGAACGAACCCAAGCTATTTCAAAAATAACTTACCCTTCTAGCAAGAAAGCAATACAATCATTTCTTGGTAAAATAAATTTTGTCAGAAGATTCATCCCCTGTTTTTCTGAAATCATCCATCCTTTACAAAAAATGATTAAGAAGGATGCTATTTTTAATTGGGGACAAACTGAAAAAGAATCATTTTAGAAAATTTTAGAAGCTATTTCAGAAGCTCCGAGTCTTTTGAGCCTAGATTTTAACAAAGATTTCATATTGTATACTTTCGCTTCTGATATATCATATGCAACAATTTTAACTCAACTTAATCAACAAAATAATGAAGTGCCAATTTCTTTTATGAGTTCAAATTTTAAAGGTGCCGAATTTAATTACCATGAAGTTGATAAGCAAGCTTTTGCTATTTTTAAAGCTGTCAAACACTTTCGCCTATATTTATTGAAATCTAGAATGAAAGTGATAGTTCCTTATCCTTTAGTCAGAAATTTTCTAGTGCAAAACGATTTAGGTGAAAAAAGGGCACCAAGGATGACAGCTCTTCAAGAGTATGACTTGGAAATTAAACCTTCAATGGTAGTCAAGGGTCAAGGATTATGTAAACTTGCTGCTGAAGCAGCTCATCTACCTAATAATAATTCTGAAGCTATCATTGATGAAGTTTTACTTATGAGGGAAATTTACTTCTATCCTCCACCACAAGATTCTTGGTATACAGATATAAGAACACTTCTGGAAACATGAACTGCTCCTGATTACTTGGAACCAAGGAAAAGGAGAGCACTTAGACTGAAATCTGCTCCTTATTTATTAATTGATAACATCTTTTTTAGGAGAAATTTAGATGGAGTTTTGCTTCGATGTCTAGATAAAGATGAAACAGAAGTGATTTTGAAAGAATTACATTTTGGACCAGCAGGTGGTCATTTTGGTGGAGAAACTACGACACATAAGGTTCTTAGGGCTGGCTATTATTGGCCTACTTTATTTCGAGATTCCTATGTTTTTGTCAGAAAGTGTTAGGAATGTCAACTTGCTGCAGGAAGAGTTAAGAAGCATGCTTTCCCTTTACAACCTGTTTCAGTAGAAAGACCTTTTCAGCAATGGGGTATTGATATAGTAGGACCAATAAACCCTCCCTCTTCTGTGCAACACAAGTATATAATAACCGCAACTGATTATTTTACTCGTTGGGAAGAAGCTACACCTTTGAGGGTTGTAAACACCAATCAGGTTATATTATTTTTAGAATCTTTTATCATAATGAGATTTGGTGTTCCAGATTCCCTTGTCTTTGATAATGCTTCATATTTTTCATCAGTTGAGTTAACTCAATTTGCCTTAGAGAAGGGAATAAGAGTTAGGTATTCAGCTAACTATCATCCTCATGGAAATGGTTTAGCTAAATCAACAAACAAAAATTTATTGAAAATTCTCAAAAGAACTATCTCAGCTCACCATCGTGATTGGCATACAGAATTATTTAATTCCCTTTGGGCAGACATGGTAACTCCTAAAGTTGCAATAGGTAACTCACCCTTCTTCTTGGTTTATGGAACTGAAGCTATTTTACCACCGAGTTTATTTTTACCTTCATTACAGTTAGCTTAGTCTGTTCAAGATGAAAATTGTCCAGCAATGGAAAAAAGGATCAATACTTTGTTAAAACTTGAGGAAGAAAGAGACAAGTCAAAGCAACATTTTACAAAACATTAACAAATTGTGAAGTCCTGGTTTGACCAATCTTCAAGTTCTAATCGAGAATTTCAGGTGGGAGATTTATATTTAAAATGGGATAAATTTCATGAGGAAAAATGAGATCATACTAAGTTTCAAAAACTCTGGTTAGGTCCCTTTGTTATTGCTGAAAAGATAGGTCCAAGTACCTTTTGTTTGCAAACCCTAGAAGGTCAGTTTGAAACATTCCCAGTGAATGGACTGATCTTAAAAAAATATTTCTGCTGATTTTTTAGACCCTAAAAATGTGTATAACTGTGTATATAAGCTTGTTTTCTGTTTGTAAATAATTTCATTTAAATTTTCATATATATATTTTTCTTATAAAATTGTCAATATTTTGTAAATTTTTTTATCAAATAAAGGATGATGATAAATTCATGATACTTATGTACATTTCAAACATCATTCTACTCTTGCAACTAGTTTTTGATTTTCTTAATCAAGTATTAACAGATCATTTGTATTAAGGACTATCAAATTTCTGTATATATGATTTAAAATAACCAGTCATTAATGTACATGTGTTAATTGAAAGGATAAGTGTAAATAAATAAGTCTTGTGTTTTAAAAGTCAGTTTGTTCATTAGTTTAAAATTATGATATTAGACTAAATCTTTTAATTGGTTCATAATGATCAAAGTTTCTTAAGTCTATTAAGAACCTATCATTATTTGTAAATATTTGTAAGTATTATTCAGATTATTCCTCACTCTTCTATTTTCTTATAATAGTTGGAATAGTTAATTAATGTCTTTTTCGAAACTTGTACTTTGAAAAATTATTATGGATCTCTACTATCAGCCATTGTTTTTAAAAGTTATTTACAATCTGAAAACTTTTTAGAATCTGTTCCATTCAATAAAATGCTAAAATGAGAGACAGAAGGTCTTAGTAATAAGCCTATTTGATCAGGATCATAAATATCACTGGCATGACATTATTAGGAAACTGATAATGGCTCTTGGTCGTAAGGTCAAGAGATAGGGGGTCTCATCACGAGCCAGCTGATTCATTTTCTGGTGATATTAGTGACTGACATTACCATTTGGTCACCATGCTAGGTAATGATCTCTTATTTTATAAAATTTAAAATTTAAAATTAAATAAAGTAAAACATAATTTTGATTGAAGAATAGGAGGTCTCATCATGAGCTAGCCTAATCATGATCATCAGTGCTGTCTAGGATAACTTCATTTCTGATCATCAGGGTGATGGCTCTTGGTTAAATAATCAAGAGACAAGAGGTCTCATCACGATCCGGCTTGCTTATTCTAGGTAGTTCTCATGAATGATACTATCACATCGGGGTGTCATACTTAGATAGTAGTCTTCAGTCAGAGTAATTGTTTTAAGTTTAAAAAAAAAATTAAAAAAAAAAGAAAAGGAAAGAAAATTATTATGTTCATGGAACAGATTCTAGATTTTTTTCAGAGAAGTAAACTTCTATATCTTATACTGATGGTGCAGATTATTTTTACTATGAAGTACTTTGTTTCGATTAGGATATTTCTAAGTTTATCTTTAACAAGATTTTTATTTAAAAGGATGGGATATTTTTGAATTATACTTACGAATATAAATCCGAATAATGGTTTTTACTTAGACAGAGAATTTTTGACTATTTTTGAATAGGTTTTTAAGATTTTGTTTATACTATCATTTGAAAATTGTATGAGCAGAGATAACTGGTTCGCCCAGGTCGTCACCATTTGTTGGCAGGAAACAACCCTCTCATTTTTTCTATTATGCTGAAAAAAATGATCAGTTCTCTTCTATGACTTATTCGATTCTGAAGGTACTCTCAATTTCAGAAGAGTTAGAGTCATATTAGAAATTTATGAAATACTTTCATAAATTTGATAAATTAGCAGCTGTCAATCTTGTAAATTTTATATATAATCAATTTTTGTCATTATTAATTCATTTGATTATATATATTGATTTAGGAGATTCGAGGTATAGTGTGCTAATTAGTTTTTCGAATTAAAATGAAAACACATTTTGAACACGTTTAAAAATTTGGTTTTGATAAGGTATTTATTATCATAAGATTTTGTAATTTTTATAATTAGGGTTGATTTATTAATTGGAATATTTTATATTAACCCTAAAGTTTAGATTTTACATATAACTTGATCTTTTAATATCATGTCATTGCTTTGTGAAAAGTGTACATATATCTCATGAAATAGCTAGAGTTCAGTCATATGTATATCATTTCGAAATTTTCATTATAATATAATCATAATAGTCGAATTTTGATTTAGTGTTAGTTTTTTATAAGCTTTTCATCCGATCATATCTTGTATTTGGTCATAGGTAATTGGGATTTCATGAATTCATTCAAAACTATATTTTTGAATCAATTACATGTATATATATGGTTTTGAATGGTTTAATTTTTTTTACTTAGTTGTAATTACGAAACCCTAGGAGACATTATGGATTGTTATGATGACTTCACATCATCTGGTTCATGAGCACGATTTCCCTCCACGTGTAATTCTTGTTTATTATCAATTGACAGTCATGTTTATGGTACAGGATACGAATGGTTGAATTGATAACGTATGCTTATAGGGGTTTCAATGATAATAATATTTTTGAATCACTATGTAAAAGATTGAGATCACATTGATAATTGATTTTGGTTTTATTCTTTTGACACCTATCAATTTAACTGACATTTGTTGGTTTAATGATGAAATCGTGTCTCTAGAATTCAATTTCATAAATGATTGATAGCTATTTCCACTTATGGCGCCTGTACGAAGCTATCATTCCAGACTACGTATTATCAATGCTTCGGTTTTCGATCCCTGAATTGAATTACTTCGGATATGGAATTTCAGTTAGAATTCGAAGTATTAACATAATGTTTTCTGAAGGATTTGCTTAGTTATGATTATTTTATTCATTACTCATAGCACCAAAACGCTGGCATTTGTTCTCATTATTTCGACATTTAGTTATCATGGCCAAATTTAGGGGTTCTCGTTCCTGTCATGTATGAATCAATTGGAGATTTGACATTTCACATAATGCCTTTCACTTGGATACCTAATCCTTCTATTTTCACAACCACATTCGTTTCAAACCAAAACCAGAGTTGCAGTGAGGAGACAATGGATCCTCTCAGTCGATTCGAGATTTCAGGGCCTGAGCTGGTGGAAGCTGATGAGAAAGTCGCTGTATTGTTCAAAAAGATAGGATGGGGTTCGTTTTTCAGATGTTTCAGTGGTCATAATGCAGAAGTTACCAAACAATTCGCCATGAGCTTAAGGGAGAATGTAGCTCAAATTTGGGGTTTTAAATTTATAATTGATGAGGATAAGATTGCAGAAGCAACAAAACTTCCTCAGATCGGAGAACATTGGTTTAAAGGAGGAAAGGTCGATAAGAAAAGGTGTAGGTAATTATTGTTACCCTTACCCACCAATGCAAAGTTAAAAGTTGGGGTTTCAGTTAAATTCTTAAAACCAGAATGGCGAGCATCTTATGAAATCCTAGTCAGATATGTCTCTTGTGACGGTCGTCTCTCTCATCTTCATTATTACCATCTGTGATTATTATTAGCATTGAAGGGTTGTAAGCTCAATCTTCCTTTTTACTTGCTTCAAAGCTTGAATACAATGGCACATTCAGTACAAAGTACTATAGGCAACCCTGATAGGAGCTTGTTCCACCATGGTCTGATTAAAATTCTAATCCAGCATCAGTTATCTCTTAGCTGTAGATCATGGGATGAATTCTTGGTTGAAAATAAGCTAGGGTCAACACAGTATTGGCCAAATCCTCCTCCTAAAACTCATAGAAAGCTTAAATCTCCATTAAAATCTGAGATGGATGATATTCATAAGGCTGAGCCACGGGATAGTAAATTACAGGAAGCAAGCTCACCTGTAGATACTCGTATTAGTAATGATGGTACCAATAAGGTCGATCCCTTTGATGCTGAAACAAATATGGATCAATCTTTATTTGTTAAACGTTTCAGCACATATGTAAAGGTGGATGGTAAATTGATGAATGATGACAAAATTGATTCTGCTACTCATGAATTCATCTCTGATGTATGCACTCCTAAAAACCCTTGTGATGATTCTACACGAAAGCTTGAAAAATTAGCACAAGTTTGTTGTGATAGGAGAAGTTTTGAGCCAAAGGGATCTTTGTCTGTTCATTCACGAAGGTTCACTCGAAGCATGACTACAACGCCTTCAGTCTCCATTCCTGTAAATATTCAGCAGAATACTCAGCCAATTTTTGTTCAACTCGAGGATAATGTTTTGTCTTTTATTCCTGAGACAACGTGCATGAATAAACCTATTACCATAGTGTAAAATCTTGAAAATTCGTTGGCCAAAAACATTACTGATCCAAGTAAGTGTGAAATAGCACCATCATGTATGGATGCTTGTGGATCTAGCCCTGAGCCATCATGTATGAGCATTCCATCACTAGTTCGGGATGTAAATAATCTTGATTTTTCTCAGTGTGATGATACACTTCCTTATCAGGATGAAGAAACCCTTCAACAGGTACTTGATCGAGTTTATGAAACCAAAATCACAGAGTTAAAAAATGAATTAAAAGAATGTCAAGCAGATGCAGCCTTAAAAGATGAAGAAAATAAAACATTCAGGGCAGAATTATTAAATTGGGTGAATAGATGGAAGAATATGAATCTGAAGAAGAATCGATACAAGGAATCCAAGAAATCAATGATAAACACTAACCAGCACTTGCTTGAGCAAGTAGATCGACAGAAGCTGATAATTATTAGGCTCAAAGCTAAAATTTATGAAGCAAGAAGAGTAATCAGTTTACAAAACAGAACTTGATGTCGTTTCTCTTTTGGTTATGTGGTTTATTTCCCTTTTTGACAAGTAATAAATGTTTTAATGAGCACACCTGCAAAATCATAGATTTTGCAGGCATGCATATAATTTGTTTTGCTTTATTTTATTTTCTGTTAACATGCTTTTAATAAGAATTTTATTTCGTATGTTACAGGTGTACATGGTATCGTTATGCTATAAAGAATATAGGCTGTTTTTTTTTCACAGTTGACATTTGTTGGTGCTTCTGGAAGGATTGGTCGCTCAAGATGGCCACGATTACAAATCAGTTCGTTTGAGCAGAAGATAATACAGGCTAGTTGTTTAATTGACAGTTTTATCTCATAGGATAAATGTTTATGCTAGATGTGTTTTGGGAGAAATTCAATGCAACTAAATAGGGATAGGATTCCTATTGTCTTTATTATAGGATTTATTAGAAACTGAAATGGGTTACTAGTTTGGTTATATAAACTAGTAATTTCGATGTAAATTGGGATGGAGTATCAGAAGAAAAACATAATTGAAATATCATTTCAGTTCTAGTTTTATCTCTTTACTGGAGTTTTACCTTCAGAGAAGGAGTGTGACTTAAGTTCTTAGACTGGTATCACTGTTTGGTACTATTTTTGAACACTTTATTTTATATATATTTCAATATATCATCTTCTAGTTATACTTTGGTACAGTTATACTTTGTTATGATTGTATTCATTATCTGATATAATACTCTGTTAACACAATATTACTCTTTGAATGAGTATGTTACTATATTGAATTGATCAATATTTTTATTGAAAATTCGAATCTTAGTAATATACATATTTATGTTTATTTTGATTTCATTTGTATTTTACAATGTTTTCATTATAAATATAATCTTTTATTCAAATATTTAGTATTGATTATTGATTGTTAATTAATAAAACATTACAGAGAAGTTTAAAGTAGTTATCTATTTTAATTTTTCTGTTATTGTGAATATATAGCAGAGTGATTTAATGTTAATGCTTTAAATATTTTCATTTAAATTATAATTATTTATCTTTCTGTTTACTAGAAATATTAATTAATAATTAATCTAGTATTTAAGTTGCTCTCAGCTGAGATAGAATAATTAGTTAATTTTAGTCTTAATATAGTCTATTTTAAAACTTTAATTTATATTTAACAGTTGTTAAATAGGATTAGATTAATTCTGTAATATTTATAATAGTCTTTGAATTAGAATATTTGAAGCAAAATCCTCAAAAATTGAAGACTTTCGTTAAGGAAGCATTTTAGGATAACTTAGGTCTTAGAAAACTAATTATAGGGTTTATTTAAATAATAATTAGGTTAGGATTAATTTTTATTGAATTTTAATTTCTTCTTAAGAGAAAAATTCAGTTGGTAGCAGGACCATAACCTGCGAGGTTTTGCCACATTAAAACACACCGGGAGCTACTCTAAGCAACTTGTGTGGGCTTAATCTCCTTAGTTGGCCTATGTCAGAAAAACAGGCCAACAGGGTGATGCAGTATTATGTGTAGTCTATTTGTGAAATTGAATTCCATCTCATGCTCATGGAAATAAAACTCGGCATGAAATGTGGTATGGTTGCATAAATTTAGTGAGGAATCTTAGGGTTTTTTGTTCCACCTGCTATTCCTTGATACCAAAGGAACGAAGAGACAAGCTTGGTGCATAGAGTCAGAAATTCATTTTATTGGGGTACTCAAACACCACCAAGGCAGATCATCTTTACAATGAGGTAAAACAAAATTCTATTCTTTCCAGAGATGCCATTTTTCTAGAAATGAATAAATGATGAGTCTATTGAAAGACAACTTGGTTTTTTGGAAAACTTTTCCCATGTAAATACCTTTCATGAAGTTGATAATGAAATTCCACATATTGAAGGGGGATCCCTATCTTGGATCATTCTTTATAATTTCCTTTTGAAGCACCATTACCCACTCATGAAAAATAAGTTCTCGCCACTTCACCAGAGCAGGAGGTTCAATTGGATGATACGATCATTAGGGGAGTTTTGAGGTAAAAAATGGGCCTCAAAAAAAAAATTGTACAGTTAAAATTCACTTTATAAGAACCAATAGGATTCAAGATGATGATGTCAACCATAAGGGTAAAATTTGTAAAAAAAATTGAGGGAAAAAGAAAAACTACTTTTTCTTATTGTATTTCTGACATATCTCCTTATCGATTCACCCAAATTTCGAGTTTGGGGACTCGTTGGATCCATAATTTAATTCCACATCCAACCCATACCCACCCTGCATATTTTTGAGGTACCCATGGAACCCAAAAATGAAAATTTCAGTAAAAATTGTATTTTAATTAAAATTTATATTAAAATATGTTTTTTATTGAAAATTTCATTTTTGGGTGTCGTGGGTACCTTATAAGTATGCAGTGTGGGTATGGGTTGGATGTATAATTAAATTCCACATCCAACGAGTCCCAAAACTCAAAATTTGGGTGAACTGATGAGGAGATATGTCAAAAATATGATAAGAAAAAAATATATTTTCTTTTTCACCTCCAAAATTTAGAACTTTTATTTTATTATTATAACTCTTAATTTATTATTTCCCTTATGAGGGCCATTTTAGACTTCAAAAATCCCCTAATGTGAAAGAATTAAAAGACCAAATATTGAAGAAAATGAAGCACCACTAGCTGATCAACCTAGGATTTCACCGAAAGTTCCAAAATGGATCACAAATATGCTTGAACGTGTCCATCCAGATGAAGTTGGAAATTTGGGAATACAAAGTTCAACCAAACAGGAAGATGGAGAAGATGTAGATCATTCAAACTCAAGCAATGTAGAAAATATGGATGTCTCATATGATTGTGAATTGCAAGTGGGTATATAAGAACAAATACAAATAAGATGGATCAACATTGTTTGTAAAGAAAGTTGGAAGATTTGTTGTGTATTTGGTGGTGTATCTAGATGATCTTTTGATGACAACGAACAGTGAAATCTATATTGTATCCATGAAGAAATAATTGAAGAATGGTTTTGAGATGACAGATTTGGGACACCTTCACTACTACTTGGGAATCGAAGTAAGTCAACATCCTAAGTACATATTTGTCTCCCAGAAGAAGTACGTTGAATAACTGTTGAAGATATTTTTCATGACTTAATGCAACCTTCTTTTGACTCCAATGGAACAAAATTTGAAGCTCACAACAAATGAAGGAAAATAATTTGAGGGCATGACCAAGTAGAGATGTTTTGTGGGAACCTTACATACCTTACCACCAACAGACTAATATTTCATTTGTTGTTGGGAACCTTTCAAGGTTTATGAAAAACATTGTGAAGGACATTTGTCTATTGCTAAAAGAGTTCTAAGATATATGAACAGACTCAAGTCTTTGGACTCAAGTATTCTAAGTTCAATGACTTCAAACTTATTCGGTACTCTGGTTCAAATTTTGATGGTGACAAAGAGATAGGAGTGTCTACTTTAGTCTACCTCATGAGTCTTGGATCAATAAACGTCTCTTGGAGATTACATAAATAGTCATTTACAACAGATTTGAAAATATAGGCAAAATATGTGGCTACTGCGGAAGTAACGAAGGAAATTTTGTGACTAAGGAAGATACTTGAATATTTGTAGGAGAAACAAGAGAACTCCACTCCCCTACTAATCAACAATACTTTTGCAATCAAGTTAGACAAGCTTCCTATATTTCATGATCAAACCAATAACATCAACATGAAGTACCATCTAGTTCAACATCATGTAGAGGCCAAGACAATCCATTTACAACATTGTTCCATGAACAAGCAAATTGCAGACATATTCCCCAAAGCACACACAAAAACTTGAAAAGTTTAGAAATATGATTGGACCTACAAACACCCATTTAGATTAGGGGGGGGTTGTTGGAAACCTAATATGAATGGATTAGGGTTATGTAAATAATGTAAATAAATAACGAAAGGTTAATAGTCTCCTTGCACTCCAACGAACTGGTTGGAATATGAACTAAAACAATTATATCTCATGTATAAAAATAACATCCATAATCAATAAAATCATCTGGGAGTTATCTTTGATTGTGATAGTTTTATTTGTCTTAAAACATTTCATGTGAAAAATATCACATAATTTAAACAAAAATAAATAAATCTGAAAACCACACTTGAATTTCTCATTTCCTTGTTCTTTTTGAATCCATGATTCATTCTTGTCCTGGTTTTGATCACGATCCAATCCAAGTCTATTGAACATGGTAGAAATGAAAGGTTCATTGCTTTTCAAATCATTATTATTTTCTAGAAGTTGATATAGAGAATATGAAAAGGTTAGGGTGAAGAAGTGGAGCATTTATCTTGTTTTAAAATTGAGAAGAATGTTTTTACATGTGAAAATTATAGACCCCAATGAAAACATGATTAGATGCATGCCAATTTAGAAAGGGTTGGATGCGAAAATTGACAACTTTAAAAACAAAAGCTAAACTATGGTTAAGACATTCTGTATTGTAGAGGAAGTGGTGCAGAGAGTAAAGAAACTATTTAAGAGAGTAAGACATTCTTCATGCGAATCAATATACAACAGAGAGTAAAGAAATCGAGGCTTAAATGAAGGATTTAATGATTAAAGGCATAATATATAATTAACTTATTTCAAAAATAGTTTTAATAAATATTTACGTGATGATGATCACTCACAAAGACAACGATAGGATTTGTTTTCGCACTTCTCCTTGAATATCAACACTATGTATTTTGAAGAGGATTTGTCTCATTTCATACCCTCTTCCTTTCGGTTATTTCTAGAACCAAAGTTCTTAGGTTCTTTTAGCGAGTCACCATGTGTTGATCCATGGGGGGGATTTGTCTAAAGAATGGCATGATTATGTTCTTATACTTAGTTTGGATGGTATATATTTGACAAATAAGTGTGATGAGCTTGTTTTGTGCTACAACAAACAGAAAGGTATTTTTATAACCAAATTAGCCTACATTGAACTAGCCAAGAAACATCTTGAATGGAATTATATTTGGTGGGAAAACTCAGTGTGGAAGGGGAAGTTAACTTTGAAAATTAAATGCTTTTCCTAGTTGTGATTTAAACACATAATCTTAACTTGGAATGGTCTTTAGAAAAGAGGTTACCCGGGTCCCAGAAGATGTTGTCTTTGTACTTCATCCTTGGAATCAGTTGATCATCTCCTTGGTGAATTATTTTTCTTTTAGGATGTCTGGAAAGAAGTGTGTAAGGGTCTGAATGTGCATTTCAATTGGGATAAACCCAGTTTGGAAGAGAATATTTATTACTGTCAGAAGTCCATTATACTTTCAATTGACATTCCTTTAGCTACTTTTTGGGAGGTGTGGAGAGCAAGGAACTATGACTCTTTTCACCAGGGCCACACAGTTGCTTTTAATGTTAGTATCAAGGTTATCTCTAGACTCAAAGATTATGGATGTGTCTATTTGAAGTCTCAGACTAGAATTATCAATCAACCTTCTATAGAATGCTCTCAGGTAAAGTGATGAACAAAAAGGATCTTGTGGAGCTGGTATGATCATTAAGTTACAGATGAATCGTATGTGCTTATTAAGGATGGATGTAGGGAACGGTACTAACACTAAATATAGGTTACTAGATCTTTGGGGATTGTTATGGTTTTCACAGAAGAAAAATATCCATACTTTACAGGTATTGGGAGATTCAAAATATATTGTGGATTGGGAAAAATATGTGCATCAAATTCAGTCACCAGAGTTGTATCATTGGCTGAGACGGGTCAGGGATTTGATTGGTCTCTTTCAAAAAATTTATTTTCAACATATCTACTGGTAATTCAATGGTGCAACATATAGTCTCTCCAAGCGGGCCATTAGAATCATGGGAGACAATTTTTTTGGGAGGAAGAGAGTGATAGGGCTCTAATAGACTCATGATCAATGAGTATCTCTTAGAGTTGTATTTAATGTCTTAAAATTTTGGTTCTAGATTGAAGAAGACAACTTTGATACTTGTTACTATATTAATTATGTAAATGCTGATGACTTAGTATATAATGGAATTATTACTAAATGAGAGAGGACTGATGATATATCCTTTTGTGCAGTTCAGACTGTCAATTGGCTGGTTGACTTTTATTGTTTCTTTTGAGTAGTTTTGAGCAACTATTTATATGTATGTAATGATGACACAACTTATAATAATATTAAGTTGTTTTTTTTGTGAGAAAAAATGCTTTGATCCCTCAACATGGCCATATTCATGCACATGGAACCCTAAAATTTTCCACTTTAGTCCTAAATCCTAGTAGGTGTTTGTAGTCATTTCTATAAGTCTAGAAACCTTTCAAACTAAATATCCTTTTTTGAATAGTCAAATGAATGTTAGTTCACATAAATCCTCATATGTGTTTCATTATTTGATCTCTAAAATATTCACCTCTTTAACCATTTTCCCCTAATCCTAGTTCAGGAAGTATGTCCCTCATTTGAATGGTAGAAATTGACTAACTTGAAAGAATTAGAGGACAGTTTGAAATTAATCTTTGTATAATTAACCTACAAAGATCTGAGGTACTATAAACTTGAGGCAGATAAGTTTTAACTATTATTCATTGAATATGTAACCCTTCGTTAACCCCATGAGCCTTGCAAAAGACCCACCACCAATTACGATGAGTCATGGAGGCCAAATTAATGAATTATTTGTCATAATAATGATAGTATTTTACAGAAATAAGATGGATCTATGAAAAGGAAAGAAGGTTAAAAGAGAAACCTCACTGCTACTCTACAATGTAAGGAGGAGACAACCATCATCTTCCCATATACAGATATCACCGCTAGCTTGAATAATGTCAAGTCATATATAAACAACCTAAGTCACCTAGTTCGGCCACAATTATTAAGCTTGCCAAAACATAGACAATGAAAAACAGGTAATAAAGTTCGACATTAACTTTTACACACTATTAAATATCAAGATATACAAATTTTTTATTAAATTCACATACATGATAAGAATGAAAATCACTTGACAATATTAATGATTAAAGACATGTTTCCAAAAGCTGACATATTGTTAAAAAAAAACATATTCATAAAACATAACATCAAATGTTTCAAAAAATAAAGATCCAAAAAGAAAACTAGAACACAAACACACATTTTATTCTTGGTGTTCCTATGTTCTACTTATTACATAAAAAAATTCTAAATCACGAGGAGCATTTCGAGAAGTGAAATCACCACTGAATTCACCATTTAAGTTGTTACATAAAAAACTATAAATCATCAAGACCACGTGGGGCAGTGAAGTCACTAGAAACATGAACATCATTGGATTCACCATTCGCCACCCTAAATGTCAATATCATGTTGATCCATTGATGCATCCATAACAATCTTGAACCACATAGAAGAATATATGGATGGATATTTAGACACATTATTTAAGTCCAAATGTAAGTTACTGTAAATATAAACTAGATTTTTTAACTTTTCAAAGAACTACCTATTTCTTTTCTTGGAATACATATGGTTAAAGCTGCTCCAATTCCTTTCACAAGATGATGCACTCAATCCCTAGATCCAGACACATATTGAGAAACATTGCAATTATGGGGACCTGGGTGCATAATACTTCCACCATCATGAAGCACTTAGATTGTCACCATACTTTCTTGCTCTGGTTCCAAATATACCTCTTGTAACTTGTATTCCCTAGTTTGGGGTCTAACCAATGTTGTAATAGATAGATCTAGATTTAGTTTGCAATAGTGTCATAAATTCCACTCACATATTTTTCATCTTAATTTCTTGTTACCCAAACAATCTAGGGCCCAAATGATATATTTATACATGTAAAAGGATATGCATCATCTTCCATATTCAATAAATTAACTCCCATATCTCTTGATAATCAACTTCCACATTATCAAAAACACTTGCAATGGTTTCTTTTGAATGATCCATACCCTCATAACCAAAAATCATACAAGGTTTGTCACCATCAAACATGTAGAGCACATTAATAATTGGAACACATATTTTAAAACCTTTGTAAATGTTTTCTCAAAAGATATTGCTTAATATTATTTGTTTTACATTCCTTCTTTTTGATTATTTTGAAAGGCGATATGTTTCCCACTTATATTGTAGAAAATAGCTCTTAAGATTTTTTTTTCTTCACCAATTCTTTTTAGAGTAATGAAAAATGTGCAAAAACTTGTATTACAAGGCCTCAACAACTCTCTAGATACAATATTCCTATATATGCTCATAGTGAGATGATGGTTACTGATAGAGTTTGTGACTATTTTTTTTCTTTGGATTGTCATATTGGCCCATGCAAATATGACTAAATCGTGTAACAATATATCCAAGCAGTGACACACACAAAGGGTACAATAAATGACTTCATATTTTTCCACATCATCTTTCCTACACCAACACAATATGATACATTATCAATGACAACTTGCACAAAATTTTCCAAACTCTCTTGAACTGTGTCATCCAAATTTTTGAAAATATATTATGTAGTCTTCACATCATCCATTGTGTCAAGTTTACTTCAGAAAAATATTCATCGAGAGCAATAAAAAATACAATAATTAATGGTTGATGACACAAATATGACCAACTATCGCTCAAAATTATACAACCTATAAGCTTCCAAAACTCTTTAATATCAACCAACTTGTATATCATTGTTTCCTTTCTTTTGTTTAGCAGGGTGGTATTTAGATTCTGATATATAGGAGGAACATACCCTTTTCTAAAATCAACAACATTTTTGAAGTCATTTAAAAAATATGGAATTCTGACCACATTAAATAAACTTGTACATGCATAATTTTTTTTAGCAATAATATTATAAACTTTTTATTTCTCTATAGGTTCCCAAAATGCATTTAATGTTGATGTACCACTTGTTTTTGTTGGGGTGGAACTTAATCCACCAATGTTGAGGTGAAATAACAAAGGATAGTTGAAAAAGACACATCAACTCCCTTTAAATTCACGCCCTCTTCATTTCCCATTTTCCCCATTTTTCTTTTGATTTGTCATAGCACCTTTTTTCTATGCAAATATTGTTCCAAATCCTTGTATGCTTCCTCCATTTCCATTAATGATACTAAAGAGGTGGTACACTGCTCCTTTTAAAGAGTCAATAAATTTATACTCGCACAATGGATAGAAAATATCTTATGCATCAATCTTGGCATATCTCCATGCCTTAGGAGTTGATTTTGAGGCACCATTTGATTAAGTTTCTGTGTTTTTAATTTGTTTTGTTTGTAATAAGAAATTTTGAGAGGTAATATTTACAAGTTTGAAGGATCTTTGCAAGGATATAATTTATAAGTTCTAACTTGTTACTTGCTAAGTTGACAACCAATGGAAAAAACCACATGTAAGGAATACAATGTATATTGTACATACAATTTAAAAATTACAATACAAAATGTAGGAATACCAAATGAACCTGAATGTGCACTGCTCAATGTTGTAGCCTATACACTACTTAATGGCTCACTACTCACAACCAAATTCCATTCACTTAAATTTGGCTCTAGGATAGTGTTGATTGTTGATCCCTAGATGAAATAAGGTTATGTGTGGGAATAATCATTTTAAAAATTTGAGATAGTTATGATTGTGGGTGTATTCATCTTCAATCTATATTAGATCGTCATATAATAATTACTACTAAACCTAGTGGAAATGATGTAATCTTGACTATTAAATCCTATGGAAAATGATTGAGAAACCATGGTCTAAGTCTAAGGCTAAGGGTCTAACTTTTGAGGACCAAGGTTGTCACAATAACCACTGTTATCAAAGTTAGTAGCTTCAAACCTATATACACCATTGCTGAATCTTGTAACCTATAGACTATGAATTTCCATTAGTTCTATTAAAGAGGAGACTCAAGAAGGATAGTCCTTAGGTCCATTGTAGCATAAGCTAAAACAATTATTTGATAAAGTCAATTGCGTGTGTGTGTGTGTGTATATTTTTGTTTATTAGAAATGCCTGCCACTCAGGGCCAGTGAATTTCAACCATTGGATAAGAAACTGCAACCCAAGGGCATCTAAGCAATCAAAATCACCAAGAGATCGCACCTGGCCTGGGCCACACCAACCTTTACCATGGCTGTATTTTTTAGTGTCTCCTCCCAACTAAGTCACCCCTAAGCGTATTGAACTTAGGTCGGTGTGTGTGTGTGTGTATGCACATGCGCATGCATCTGTGTGTGTGTGTGTGTGTGTGTGTGTGTGTGTGTGTGACACACACACACACACAGATATTTTGAATAAATATATGAATGAAGGTTTACACATGAAATATCTAAAATATAAATACATATTGAAAAAGGGTCTTAGTGCCTTTTCATAAAAATGTATGTTTCAATTTAATTAAGAAAATGTTCTTTGTCATTCTCTCTATAGTCTATTTGAGGCATAAAATCATTGCATTCCTTCTCTTCTACAATTCTGGTTTTGAAGGTGATGCGACAGTATAAATCCTAGTTAGAGAAACAAGAAGAATGAAGACAATTATTTTCAAACATGAAAACCCCTCCATTGGATACTTGGACTTAATTCCATACAAATCATTGGAAACTCTGTAGAACATTTCTTGCATATTGTATCCAGTCTTGGTAGAGGCCTCCATGAATGTAGGCACACAATTTTGAGAAGTAGAATATTTTGCACATAGCTCTTATTAGGCCCCGCTAAAGGCTGTAGGGACTATAGGAATAACAATGCATCAATTTCTTTAAGTTTATCCAAAGTTCTTCATTCAAAACCAACATGAAACACTTTTCTCTTCCAATCCTATCTACCACACTATTTTTTCCACCAATGAACATGTTGGACCTCTTATTTGGTCTCATATTGACACAGTGAACAATTCCATGTAAATTTATTATAATATTTTTGGTTAAAAGCTCTGTAACATATAACACTTTTCTCTTCCAATCCTATCTACCACACTGTTTTTTCCACCAATGAACATGTTGGACCTCTTATTTGGTCTCATATTGAGGCAGTGAACAATTCCATGTAAATTTATTATAATATTTTTGGTTCAAAAGATCTGTAACATATAGAGATGTGAGTTAATTTTAAGTCGGGTCTTAACATTATTTCTCCAACATTAAATGATGGATATAAGTTTTACATATTTCCATAGTCTTGATTCATACTGGCGAGCAGTGACACATGTCATGGTGTTTCCTCGTGGATGTTGGCATGCTAGGAAACTGTAAATACCTGCATTGCCACAATTTTTCACCACATCCATCATGAGATAGGAGCTCATGTTCTTCGCTCCACTTTAATGTTGTTTTGGTCCACTTCTATGTTTGTTTGGAAAGATATGAAAGTATAACGCTTCCATGAGAGAACAAGAGCATGGAAGATGGCGACAACCTCATCCCTTTTCTTTATCGTAAGATCTGGTGTTCTTCCTAAAACCACCTACTTTGATTATAGTAAAACTGATGTAACCCCCAATATTCCTAGATAATTGTGAATTGGTGAGGAATTTGGGGCCTCATGAAAGAAGGATAAGTTGAGGAAATTGGACGTGGCCACTTGGAACTCCAGAAACTCACTGGCAGGTTCCAATGTTATGTTCTTATATTTTTTTGTCGAATTAAATGCTAGTTAATATGGAATCATGGCATAACGCCTCCCATGGAAGTAGACCTTTTACTACATAACAAGATACCAAATACGCTCTACCATTATTTGATAAGAAAATTTAGTTACATGATAAAGAATTTAATAATGTTCAGACCTCACCACTGCTCTCTCTTTATTATAAGAGATTGTGTTCTTCCTGGAATCACCTACTCTGCTGGTAGTGCATCCGGTGAAGCTCCAAAGGTTCATGGATCATTGAGAATTGGTGAGTCATTTGGGGCATCACGAAAGAGAGAAGAGCTAAGGCAAGAGGACGTGACCACTTGGAGCTCAAGAAACCCGCTAATAGGTTCCAATGTTGTGTTCTTGGATTTTTTTGTTCAATCAAATACTAATTAAAATAGGGTCATGGCATAGCTCTATGGCTTCGTGATTTCAAACTTGGTGAGCTCTACGTCTTCGTGATTCCAATGCCTGTCACAATTGTTAATATCACCGAGCATGTTCAAACTCTTAGGAATTTAACATCCAATGGAAAATTAAAATAATAACAATGTCGAGCGTATGACCTAGATTTCTTCACACATACTAACTTGTAAGAATATAAGTCTTACATGTTGGATAATATATATAATTGATGATGAGAATAATGCAAATGGGGTGTATAGATACACCAATTTGTGATAAGTCGCGATCTTTAATTAAGTGACCATGACTTATCATATTTAAACTAATTGTATAAATTAAAACTAATAAATAATGATTTAAATAATGTTAGTAATATTCCTTTTTGTATATTACAACTCATATGGCCTTGAAAATATTCAACCACGAATCTTGTGTAAAAAACACTCAATTTGAACTTCTTAAATGCTTTATTAGTTGTAACTTCAATAGGGTTGTTGTGCTTGACAAAATTTCCTTTGAGAAATACATAGGTGTGATTGATGTTGAAAAATGAACTCTTGCCACGAATTATGGTACCACGGTTTAATAATTCTTGAAATAGTTGGTGACATTTCCATTCAAATTTCTTCCTGCATATGATCTTGTAGGTAAAAGAATAATGATTATAGGGTATGTTCTTGTGAGTTTCCAATCTGATGTCTTCTTGAAAAACTTGCGCTGCCACATAATTTCCTTTAAAAAACTCATAAGTGTTATTGATGTTGATCTTTGATTTTTTTATGTGCTTCGGTATGTTACCATTCTTCGATTGGCCTTTGGATTCCTTCGTAAAGAATGATGGATCTTTAAACATTATTAACTTTGTGATATTCTCCATTTGTTTCTTAGAATGCTTTAGTTCTAGTGATTCATGATCACATTGAATTGCGAGAACTTGCAAAACATCTATATATTTATGAGTCAGAGAATCTTTTGGGTTTTTATTTTTTTCGTAATCATGATTAGGAACATTTACACTTCCTTTATTTCGATGATGATACTCCTCTACCTTTTTTGTTCTTTCACAATTGTTATTGACATCATATTTGTTGGAGTTTGTGCAACTCCAGAAGCTATTCTTATTGTCCTCCTTTGGGAGTTGAAGTTGTTGTAATCATTCATACAAACCCTAGAAAGAACAATAAAATCCTTGGGGTGAAAAGCCAACAATAAAAGAATAAAATATAAATGATAAAATATAGAATTATATTGCTCCCCCAAGTGAAGTTGGCCCTAGTTAAATTATGGGTGGGAAACCATTATAAATAGGAGGTGCCCCTCCTCATTATTTCACACAACAGCACAACAACGCAGTAAAGTTTGCAGATTTCTGGGAGAGAGAGAAGTTCACATATACAACAGAAGAAGATTGTTTTCATGGTTTTTATCTTTGGGAAGATTTTCCATATTTTCTCTTTCTTCTTCACTGTACTCTGATCTCATAATTATAATCTCTAGACGAAGGTTGTTGGGTTTTCTCCCAATTAGGTTTCCCAGGATAAAAATACTTGTGTTATTGTTCTGTGCTTTGTCTATCTTCTAGTGATCCTATTGATAAATAAAATTAATATATACTGCTATAATCTTATGAAAGTATAACATGGTATCAGAGCAGTGCTAGAAGAAGCCATTGTTGGAACTTTGTCGAAAACTTGTCGGCACTAGGGTTTCATCTTTCAAGGTCTTCACTCAACCTTTTGGTAGGAAAAGAGCCTTGGAAATTTCTCTCTAAGGAGGGCACATATTTTGGTGAAGACATAATTCAATTCTGAGAATTTTCAATTTTTGACCTAATTTTGCAGCTGCAACAAAAATTAGGGTTTCGGTTTTTGACCTACTCCCTCCACAGTTTTGGCTCGAATCTACCTCTTCTCAACTCATCTCTCTAGGGCACATCTATCTGTGGAGTCAGTTTTCCAAAACTCCAACCTTGAGTTTTGACCTAGTCTCTGCTAGGGTTTCAGATCTAAATCTATAGTCAAGATGATCAACATGAAGGTTGAAGATCGTCTGGAAGGAGCCTCCAACTTTATCCCCTATAAGTCTAGGGTTCTTCTCCTACTAGAAGGAAATGTTACAGTGTGTAAGTGAAAAGGTCCCGGAACCAGAAGCCGGATAAGACAAACCTCACTGGAGGAAGGATGATGCCAAAGCAAGAAGGATTTTGGTGGACTCAGTTAGAGACCACTTGTTTCCTCAGATCTCGGAAAACAAGACAACGAGGAAGATGTTCAAAACCTTAAAGAATCTATTTGAACACAGTAATATCAATGTGACTCTCACATTGAGGAATAAACTATCGAATATGAAGATGATGAAGTTTGAGAATATTGCCTCATATTTCATGAGGATCATTGAGCTCCGAGACAAAATAAAGTCCAGTGGAGACAATATTGAATAAAAAGATCTCGTTATGACCACCTTAAATGGTCTCCCATCATATTGGGATTCTTTCATCCAAACTATAAGTGGTCGAACCAAGATTCCCAAATTTGATAAGCTATGGGAAGAATGCACTCAGGAAGAAACTTGAATCACAGTACACCAAAGACTTCATGGTGCTCAACCTAAGGAGAATCAAGCGTTCATATCTCATGGGAAGAAAGGAAAGGGAAGGGGAAGGAAGTCTTTCAGTCACAAGTATCAATATAAAAGATCAAGTCCTCCCCCAGATCAGAAGAAACAAGAGAAGAAGGACTTATCTCAGATACAGTGCTATAGGTGCAAAAAATACGGTCATTATGCTAGTAGCTGTCGAAGTTCAATCAAAAGGAAGCATGAAGCTTCAACTGCTGATCATGTAGAAGAATACCCTCCTCACACGGAGCCAAGGAAAGATGATATCTTTGAGTTCTTCTTCTAAGAAATGATATGAAGATCCAGACTATGATGATCATCAAGCAAGCCTATGAAGATCAGTGGACTCTGATAGTGGGAGCCCACTCACAAAACTACAAAAGATAAGTATTTTATTTTACATGCTCTAGTAGATTAGATCTGGTTATTTTTGAATATGTTTTACACAGATCTACATTTCTAAATTCAGGTAGTTAAATAGCATGTCATGCTGCAAAACCCATATAGGATGACAACTCCTTTATAACATACGTGAAAGCACACTCTTAATGGTATGCTATAATGGAGACCATAAGCATCCAGATAATGGCCTTACATGTGTTGTGTTGAAACATTGACTAAAAGGTTGCCTACATTATTTTGTTAATACATTGATTATGAAATATCGCTAACCATTTGATGGGATTTGAATTGTAGGGAATTCCATGATCTACAAGGACAATTGATCCCATTGATATACAGATGGAATGTAGGCATAAATCCTCTAGAAGCATGTATTATGACTCTCAGACCTAGAATAATTTGAAGCAGAGATTTGGTGATTAGAGCCAGAAAGCTTCTACTAATGTCGGTCTATGTGCTGCTTCAACAAGATTTACTCAACCGACTTCTAAGAGACAAAGGGAGTTATCCCTCAAAGACAAGGATTATAGTCTATCACATATGATAGAAACCCGATGTCACTAATGTTGTGACTCGAGCAAGACAATTGAAGGATCCTTGATGAACCTGGTCGTCAACAAGATGGGTAATTAATTTCCAGTCTACTTTCACGTGCCCAAGTTAGAACCTTCAGGAAAGAAGGAGAGATTCATGGGATATCACCAGTATTCAAAGGATTACAGAATATACCTCCCAAGATTGAGGAAAATCGAAGTTAGTCGGGATGTAACTTTTGAATAAGACATGGCTATCTGAAAAGGAAGAGGATCAGATATGGAGATCGATGGCGATGAAGAGATGAGATCATATCCCCTCCAAACATTAAGAGGGAGTATGAAGAAATGAATAAACCGATCAGTCTCATTGATCAGTTGAGCCAGATGATGCTCCCACTGATATGGAAGTAAGCCGGAAAAGACCCAAATGGGCACGACAGATTTTGCAGAATACAGAGAAGCATAAAAATCCACATGGAGCAGATGGTAGTACTGAAAAATACAAGGATAAGTTTGTAGCCAGAGGGTTCTCTCAGAAAGGGTGAGTCGATATGATGAGACATTTGCTCCTATGACTTGATATACTTACATCAGATTGATTATTACTATTTCAGCCATGGGATGGAAGTTGTATAAGATGGATGCCAAGACAACCTTTCTCAATGACATTGTTGATACATTAATTCTTGGGATTAGAAGTATGATAAAGGAATAAGAAGATGTTCCTAGGTCAAGGAAAATACACCATGAATATGTTGAAGAGTTTCGGAATATTGGACTGCAAGTCCATAGATACTCCGATGGATGCAAATTTGAAGAAGCTGAGAGATTCTGCTTCAGATTCAAATTTGATCGATCCTACTATGTATCGCTAGTTGATTGGGTCCTTGATGTATCTGACGAAAACGATACCATATATTTGTTTTGTTGTGAATGCCCTCAGTCAGTTCATGTGCGAACCGAGGCAAATTCACTAGATTGCTACAAAACATGTGCTTAGATACTTATGTGGCACTGTGGGATATTATCTACGATATAATTTAGATTGTGACTTGAGATTGCAAGGATTTACAGACTCAAATTGGTTCAAATGCACTACAGATAGGAAGAGCACTTCAGGATGTTGTTTCAGTTTGATTTCTGCAGCTATTTCCTGGTGCAGTAGAAAGAAAAGCTCAGTAGCTCTCAGTACTGCACATACCAAGTATATGGTTGCTAGTTCAGTAGCTTGAGAAGTAGTTTGGCTTCGTAAAATTCTTGCAGGATTGTTTGTCTAGATTCCAGAGCCAACCGTGATTCAATGTGATAACCAGAGTTGTGTGCACATGTCAGTGAATCCTATATTTCATGACAAGTCGAAGAACATATAAATTTGGTATCACTTCATACATGATATGGTGCAGAAAGGTGCGGTCCAGCTACAATATATTCTGACATATGAACATACTGCAGATGTTCTCACAAAGCCTCTTCCCAATATGAAATTTGAATAATTTCACGGAATACTTGGAGTAGAAGAGAACGTATCCCTCCTTGAGAGGGAGAGATGACTAAGAGACACTTACCATACCTTTTAACAGGTACCTCTGCTCATCCAGGTTCTCATCCAGGTATGGGATAAATCCCATCGGCAGATGAGATAGATAGGTAGTAGATTGTCGAGTTCACATAGGTGCCTCTGCTCGTCCAGGTACTCATCTAGGTATGGGAGAAATTCCATCGATAGATGAGTCAGAAAGGTAGTAGACGGTCATGTGATTGCACAGGTACCTCTACTCGTTCAGGTTCTCATCCAGGTATGGGAGTACCCCATTAGAAGATGAGACGAAAATGTAGTAGATGGTCGTGTACGTGTGCTCATCATGGATCTCTATCCAGGTATGGAAGTATTCCATCGGTAATAGAGACAGATAGGTAGCAGAATATTTTCTCTTAGCCATCCAGATAGAACAAATTCATAAAGACAACCTTCATTATGTTTAGAGATGATAGAGGCAGTATAGATGTACAGATGAAATCCGGATGATCATGTTGCTGATGAATACCGAAGAACACCTTCCTTGTTGAGAGGGAGTGCTGGAGTTTGTGCAACTTTAGAAGCTATTCTTATTGTCCTCCTTCGGGAGTTGAACTTGTTGTAATTAATCAAACAAACCCTATGAAGAACAATGTAATCCTTTGCATGAAAATCCCACAATAAAAGAATAAAATATAAATGATAAAATATAAAATTATATTGCTCCCCCAAGTGAAGTCAATCCCATCTAAATTCTGGGTGGTTAAATAATATAAATAGAAGGTGAACCTCCTCATTATTTCAAACAACAACACAACAACACAGTAAAGGTCACAGTTTTATGGGAGAGAGAGAAGTTCGCATATACAACAGAAGAAGACTGTTTTCAGGGTTTCTATCTTTGGAAGGCTTTCCATATTTTCTCTTTCTTCTTCAGTGTACTTTGATCTCAAAATTATCATCTCTAGATGAAGGTTGCTGGGTTTTCTCCCAATTGGGTTTCCCAGGATAAAAAAATACTCATGTTATTGTTATGTTCTTTGTCTATCTTCTAGTGATCCTATTGATAAATACAATTAAGATATACTGCTATAATCTTATGAAAATATAACAATATTTATATTTTTCATTATGATGTTGGATATATTCATCCTCTTTACAATTGTTATTGACATCATGTTCCTTCATTCTTGACACATCTATCTCTTTGTTTTGTTATCGTTATTCTCAAATAGTACTTCTTCAGGTTTATTAATATGTTGAACTATATGTTTGTTTTCATTATTGTCATTCACAACAACCTCTTTTACAGATTCATTTTGGTCTTCCACATTCTGGTATTCATGCATGTCCTTTATATCTTTCTTTTCTTCGTCAGTGCTATCCTATTCCTTATTGCGTCCTTGATTTTGGTTTGGATCCATGGAATGGCTTCCGATTTGTCCTTGTTGTTGATGTATTTGTAACTTTGGAATGTATTCAATTGTATATCTTATGTCTTGTACCCCGACGGAGATGGTAGATTATTCCAGTGACCACCTGGAGGTGCAGGATGTGTGGGGAGTGCCAGCTGGAGGTATAAGGGAGATTTTGGAGGTATTACCGGGGCTGGGTACTGTTCAAACAGGTCCGACCGGTTTTGGGCTTGAGAGACCGGCATTTGACTTCTCTCCGTTGGATTTCCTCACTTTCTCTCCCCACAGAATGCCTACGGGGGGATCTGAGGGTTTCACTGAGTGGCAGACAGATTTTCTGGGTAGTTCGTGTTGGCCGGAAGAAGGGGTTTTCTTTTCTCGAAAAGTAGGGTTTCCGGTGCCGGCTCTGGAGGAGGGTTTCGAGGCTGTCGAATATTTTGACAGTATTGCGGCAGAAGGGGTGGCCAGGCAAGTTGAGCAGGCTTGTGGTGAGAGGAGCGGTGGTTTCGTTGATGGGAGGGGACCGCTGCTTGTTTCAGAACACAGGGGTTGTGCGAGTCCTATTTGGGCTGTTGGGCGATCGATTGGGGATGAGGAGCTCACGTCAGGGGCTGCGGAGAAAATAAAGGGTTCTCCTAAGAGACGCAAACGGAGCTGGGTAAAGTCTAGATCCGTGGGCAGATACGCGGTGGGAGACGACATCGCTTGGGATAAGGTTTTAGTGATGTCGCAGAGGACGCTGGTGGGTAGAGTCATGGGAAAGATCTTTGCTCGTAAGACGGTGGTGACCTGGGTGGAGGGTACTTGGAAAGAGCTCCTGGGCTATTCTCCGGAAGTGGACATGTTACTGCGCGGCTGGTTCCGAGTGGTGGTCAAGTCTGAGGAGGATATGCGATGGATCCTAAACAAAAACTGGCAGATGGGTAACTCTCCTGTATTGTTGAAACCCTGGCATCCTCTCTTTGATGCTAGTCAAGAGAGAGTAGACAAGATACCCATTTGGGTTCGGCTCCCAGGGCTGCCCCTTCACTTTTGGGATCCTCTACATTTCAGGAACATCGGGGACATTTTGGGAAATTTTTTGGAAGCGGACTTGACATACCTGGAGACCCATTATAAACAAGTTGCTCAGATCCTGGTGGAGGTGAACATTCGGGAGGGTCTTCCTGAAACCATTGTTCTGGACTGGGGTCCGGACATCATCACACAGTTGCTGGATTATGAAAATGTGCCCTTCAGGTGCAGGAGTTGTCGAGTCTATGGTCATCCGGCTTCGGAATGCCGTCGTTCGAAGCGTGCCTATAAAGGAGGGAAGGAAAATGAGAACCTGCCTGACTCAGACGAAGCTCCGGTGGAGGTAGCTACAATGGAACAAGTTTCGGGGTCAGAGGTTTCTGGTCATGAGAAGACTAACGAGGATTTGGTACCTATCAGTCAAGAATAAGAAGAAGAACCAGCTATTCGTGAAGTTAGTCCGCCGACCTCCTCTGCCGTGGAAGCAATCATAGGACCAGAGGAAGCCGAGGTTAATCCGGGGCATCCAATCCCGGGTAAATCTTCTTTTACCTTTTCTCCCTCTATTAATTTATTATTAAATCAGTGCTCTCTGGCTGGACTTGACTGGGTGGAGGGGCTTAAAAACTTGACACTATCGGGCCTTCCTTTTGATGGGTCTGTTGCATCAAAAATTAACCGGGAATGGGTTCCCTCGGCTCTGGGGGGTGTGACTGTTGAGCCTAGTGCTGCACCCACAACTGTTATTTCCCCTTTGATGTCAGACACATCCTTGCTCCCGGAACCGGACCCAGGGAGGGGGGGTGAGGACCTTCCTACTTCGCCTGAGACGTCCGAATCAGGGTACTTCCTTCGTTCTAGCCTGAAAAAGAAGGGGGGGGGTCTGGGGAAAGAACAGCTGCCGGAGCGGAAAGGAAGGGGTAGACATTCTCACCTTTCAAAGGATCAATCGCGAGCCATGGCATATTTGAGGGAGGGAAAACAACTATCCATTGAATGGGCACTTAGAGCGGTGAATTCCCGGAGATCTGTTCGGAAATGAAGATTATGTCCTTCAATTGTCGGGGGCTGGCTGGACCCACTAAGAAATCAGCCTTCAAAAGGGTGCTTACTCTTGAACACCTTGATGTGATTTTGCTACAAGAGACCTTAGGTTTAGGTGATATCATCAAGGAAAAGCTGGAAAGCTGGATGGCAGGATGGTCATTTGTAACGCTGGACGTTCGGGGACGTTCTGGTGGCCTGGCTGTGGGCTGGAAGCTGTGTGGTGAAGATGGTGAACTCCTGGGGGAGAGACTCTGTCCTAGGAGTCGACCTCTTCTCTGCTGATTTGGGTACTAATATTTCTGTGATAAATGTTTACGGGCCTTATTCAAATCGTGTCCACTTTTGGGATGCACTGTTCCAGGACCCACTTTTTAGGGGTGAATCGGTTGTGGTGGGAGGGGATCTAAACTTCACTCTGGGTCAGACTGAAATTTGGGGTCCCCATGCAATTGCTGATCCTCAAGCTGGGTATTTCCTCCATAGACTGGTTGAAAATAACTTGCTGGATATAGAGCCTATTAAACTA
>LPNX010772997.1:79221-96869 GCA_001517045.1 Pseudotsuga menziesii | reverse complement strand
TTCCGCGATTTGCTAATGAGGAGGACAATAGAAGACTGATGAGTCCAGTGGACGAAGAAGAATTAAAGGAGGTTTTGGGCAGCTTCCAAAAAGATAAGAGTCCTAGGCCGGATGGGTGGACTATTGAATTCTTCCAGGGTTTCTATGAGATCTTGGGGATGGACCTACTACAGGTGGTTGAAGACACCCGTCTTACAGGAAGAATTCCAGCGAGCTTCAATGCTACTTTCATAGCACTGATCCCAAATATAGACAACCCAGCTACTCTTAATGATTTCAGACCTATCTCTTTATGCAACTGTATCTACAAGATCGTTTCCAAGGTTATTGCTCGTAGATTAAAAGTAGTCTTATCAGAGAACATCTTAGCAGAACAGTTTGGATTCTTGGATGGCCGCCAGATACATGAGGCTATTGGAGTAGCACAAGAAGGCTTACACAGCTTGAAGAGTAAGAATATCAAAGGGGCTATCCTGAAAATTGATCTATCTAAGGCTTTCGATAAGGTAAGCTGGATCTATCTCCGTTTGCTACTAACTCACCTGGGTTTTGATATAAATTTTATAAGATGGATTATGTCATGCATCACTACTGTCTCTTTTGCTATTCTTATAAATGGTGCAGCATCCCCCTTTTTTCATGCGGAGAGGGGTTTGAGGCAAGGGTGTCCACTTTCCCCGTTGCTTTTTTTGCTGGTAGCAGAAGGTCTCAGTAGGGCTATTGATGATTCCAAGAGGATGGGATGCTTCACTGGCATTAGGATAAGTGAACAGCTAGCTATCACACATCTTCTTTTTGTGGATGATGTCCTGATCTTCTGCTCAGGAGAGAGAAGGGATACACAAGCACTGAAGGAGATTTTAGATCTCTTCTCCACAGCCACAGGAATGGACATCAATGTGGGAAAATCCACCATTACTACTCATCTGCTTCGGCCGGAAGAAGAGCTCGAACTCTTAGATTTCTTTCCCTTTCACCTTGCAGGGCTTGAAGGCGGTCTAAACTATTTGGGGTTCTTCCTAAAAGCAAACTGTTATCAGAAAAAGGACTGGTGCTGGCTGATAGGAAAGGTGGAGAAAAGACTAAAGGTATGGAGTTTCAGGTGGCTGTCAAGAGCTGGGAGGTTGGTGCTGGTCAAGGCTATGTTAGAAGCCATTCCAGTATACTGGATGTCCCTATCTTGGATCCCAAAGGGAACTCTGGAACAGATTAGAAGAATCTGGTTTAGATTTATTTGGAGCGGTAAAAAGGATGAACAGGTGACCCCTTGGGTCAGTTGGAAGAGAATAGCAGTGCCAAAAGGAATGGGGGGTTGGGGACTTAAAAATATTTTTTTGTTTGCCCAAGCATTGGCAGCAAAAGGTGGTTGGAGACTGATCAAATCATACAGCTTATGGACTCGAGTAATCAAATAGAAATACTTCCCTCTTGAGAGTATAGAGCATTGGATCAGAAACCCTAGGAAGACACATACAGGGGGGTCGGTTATTTGGAAGGCAGTGGTGAAGTCTTTTTCGTTAATTGAACAAACCTATCCTGGGATGTGGGAAACAGAGAAAAGCTTCAAGTAGGCAGGGACCCTTGGGTGGGGAGTGAACAGCAACATTTTCTTCCTGTAGAAGTAATAAACGCCCTAGCCTTACGGGGTATCCACACCTTAAGCCAGCTGGCTGACGAGCGTCCCGCGGATCCATGGATACAACACTGGAAAAGTGCTGAACAGCTGGGCTTGGGGGAACAAGAGGTGCCATCTTATGAAAATTATATTCGAGGCCTACAATCGTCCCATATCCAACTTTCTGAACAGGAGGATGAGCTTATTTGGGAGTTGGATCCGGGGGGAAATTATACCCCCAAAGCGGGATATTTATGTCTAAGCGCCGAGGCAGGAGAAAGGGAGGAGGTCTGGTGGTGGAAAGTCCTGTGGAAGTTAAAAAGCCCTGCAAAAACTCGACTTTTATGTGGTGCGTGCTAGAAAATAGGGCACCGACCTGGGATATATTACAAAGAAGAAACTTTCAGGGGCCGGGATGGTGTGCATTATGCAAAAAGGAGTGGGAATCGCATTCACATCTTTTCATTTCGTGTGCCTATTCGACAGCGGTATGGAAATACTGCATGAGACAGGTCGGCTTGAACTTTCGATGGGAAGGGATTACTGTATTGAGTGCGTGGGAATCCTGGTGGAGAACATTCTCCCGCACAAAGCTAAAAACTCTTCCGCTCCTCATTATTTGGGGGATTTGGTTGGCTCGTAATGGGGCTATTTTCAATGAGAGAGCTAGCATTCCTGAGATAACTAGTGCTCAATCGGTGGGATTATACAAGGCATTGCCCGAACACATTAGAGCTGCCGAACAGAGAAGGAATTTGGAACTTGTCTTAGACAAAACCCACCCCTGGGGTTTCTTTGACGGTGCTGCACAAAATGAGATGTGTGGAGGGGGGGTGTTACTTTTTTTATCTGATTCACACTACTTCACCATTACAATGGGCCTGGGAGTGGGCTCGAATAATTATGCCGAACTCATGAGCTTAAAACTACTTCTCATCTTCGCTAGCGAGAAGGGTATCAACCGGCTGTCGGTTTGTGGGGACTCGCTGAATGTCATAATCTGGATCTTACAAATACAAGACTGCAGAAATGTTAGAATTGCCAATTTACTTTCTTCTACTCAGAATATCATACACACTTATGATTTTTTCCATTGCCGGCATATTTACAGGGCAAACAACAAAGAAGCGGACCAGGCATCCAAGGAAGGGCTGCGCTTGGACTTTGGCACTTGGAAAATTCGTGAAGAAAGGGAAGGGCAAAGCTACGAGTTCTACCACAGGCCGTTCATAGACTGAGCAATTGATCAACTGTTTTTGCTTGTACCTAAAACACTTTATTATCTGTTGACAGTCTGTTAGGATTCCCACTATATTGCTATCTACAGCGGCAGTATGAATGTGTCTATTGTGTATTTCCTTTTGTTACATAAAAAACTATGTGGCGGACAGATTGGGAGTATATAGCCCTGTTTTTCTCTTCAGTAAATTGATAGCAGACCATGGAGTCTTATCAATGGATCTATGAGATAGGCTTTCGATTCACAGAGAGAGTGAATACCAATATGTAATTTTGGATCTCTTAAGGATGAATGAAAATTACGCTTTTTTCTCTTTGAAAAAATGTCTTGTACCCCGATGTTTATTCTGGGAAGTGTCTGTAATGTATTTGAGTCATGTCATGCCCCGATGTTCCTATCGGGAGGTTCTATAATGTAAACAAGTCATATCAAGTCATTGTGGGTAACCCTCCTATTGTTCAAGGGTTAAAGTCCCCACAGTTCCGGGGCACTAGGGTATTAGACTCTCCTAGATAAGTCAGCCCTAGTAAGTCATTGTCAAGTCGGGAATTAGTATAAATAGAGAGTGAGCCTCTCTATTTATCACACACTCACTCACACTCAGTTGTAGCGTGTAACTGAGGAAGAAGAAGTTGCTGGGGCTAGAAAGAAAGAGGCTACTGTTGTCAGGATATCATCTTACTGTTTTGGGGGCTTTGTTATTTGGTGTTGATTCTATCTATGAGGAAGTTGTGGGGTTTTCTCCTTTAAGGTTTCCCCGAGGAAAATATTTGTGTTCATTGTCTTATGTGTTTGATTGATGTGCTTGTTATTCTCTCAGTTAAGATCCTAAGTTAATGCTAGATTAAATGATAAAAATCTAACATGGAATCAGAGCTAACTTGAGAAGAAGACACTATGTAGCTGTGGAAACTAGGGATTCCTACTTTTTGGATCTCTCTCCACAGATTTTCAGCAAAAGAAGGTTGGACTGACTCTCCTACCCAGGGCGTATCTTTCTGTCGAAGCAGAATCTGATTCTGAGCATTTTCAATTTTCGACCCAACACTCGTGCTGAAAATTAGGGCTTTCCACATAAGTGGAATTTTTGAGTGAGCCCAGGCCTGGATTGATCTCCTCCTCAAAATCGAAGTTTAGAGATCAAGATCAAAGCATTTGGTTGGACAGAACTCTAGGAAAGTCAAACCCTAATCTGCTCCTGAACCAACACTATAGAAATTCAGCTCTAGATCCAAATCCGACATATTAACCTGGTAAGATATAAATGTTTTGTATTTCCATTTGAGGTTCTCAGTTAAGATGTCTCATCATACCAAGCTTGATGAAGAGCTTGAGGGAGCTGATAACTTCTGAGCCTAGAAGTATAGGATCTCCCTGGTCCTGGAAGAAAATGAGTTGGACTCCTACATCAATGAGGAGATTCCAGTTCCAGAGGGAGATGAGGCTAAGGCCTTACACAAGAAGAAGTTGGTTATGGCTAAAAGGATTATTGCTGATTCAATCAAGGATCACCTCATACCACAGGTGTCCTCCCTAAAGACACCTAAAGCTATGTTTGATGCCTTAACCAAACTATTTGAAGGAAAGAACATAAACCGGAAGATGACCTTGAGGAACCAATTGAAGAATGTGAAGATCCATAATGCGGAGACCATACAGTCATACTTCACCAAGGTCTCCCAGATCAAAGAAAAACTTGAAGCAGTAGATGAAGAAGTGGAGAATGTAGAGATTGTAATGAGCACCTTGAATGGTCTTCCTAGGGCATGGGACTCTTTCATTCAAGGGATCTATGCCATAAATAAGTTAGTTAAGTTCAGCAGACTATGGGAAGAATGCTCTCAAGAAGAATCTCGGATAGCAGCTCGAGAAGAAAAGATGGGAAGTGAAGATCAAGCTCTCACAATACAATCCAAGAAAACCAGCTCTAGCCACCACAGAGGTAAGTACTCTCATCAAAGGAATAACTTTAGAAAGCCTAGAGATAGGTCTAAGTTCATTTGCTATACATGTGATGAAAGAGGACACTTTTCTAGGGATTTTCGTAGAAACAAAAGTAGCTCTCACAAGAAGAAGGGAAACAAGAGAAGACATCATGCTCATGCTGCAGAGGATGATGAACCTTCCACAAAGAGAAATAAATAAGACAGTGATGATTCTTCGAGTGATGAAGAATATGTTTTGATTTCCTCTCTCACGTGAACTATCACACATGGCAGCAATGATTGGCTTATAGATAGTGGTAATTCCAAACATATGACAGGATTCAAGGAATCCTTTGTGAAACTATCTGAACATGAATCACCTCACAAGGTGAAACTCGGAGATGAATACCAGTATCCAATAAAAGGTAGTGGTGAATCCTCATACAAGCTAGACTCTGGAAAGTATATCAAGATGAAAGATGTATTTTTTGTACCTAGACTAAAGAAGAACGTCCTCTCCATATCTGCATTGGATGCAAAAGGAATGAGGGTTGCATTTGTAGATGGCCAAGTCCTCATGTGGCCAAAGGGAAAGTCTTTCGATGATGCAGTAGTGATTGGGGAACAAGAAGGAGGACTATAAAAATTGAAGGGCCAACCAGAACAAGATTTGGTTCATGACTCGGTAGAACCAAATGAGCTTTGGCATAGAAGGCTTGCACATGTGCATTACAAAGCACTACCACTTGCAAGCAAAGCTGTTGAAGGTCTCCCAAAAATGAAGACAAAACATGAAGGTGTATGCAAAGGATGTGCGAAAAGGAAGAACACAAAGAAGACATTTCCAAGTAGCGAGAGCAAGGCAAAATGAATCTTGGAAATCATCCACTCCTATGTATGCGGTCCAATGTCATCTAGTTCACTAAGTGGGTATGTGTACTATGTTTCTTTTATTGATGATTTTTCTAGAAAGGCATGGATATACTTTATGAAGAACAAAGATTAAGTATTCAACAAGTTCAAGGAATTCAAAGCCTTGATCGAGAATCACAAAGAAAAGAAGATCAAGACCTTTCGATCAGATAATGGTGGAGAATTCACATCAAATGAATTCAAAGAGCTATGAAAAGACTTAGGGATTAAGAGGGAGTTATCCACTCCATATAATCCACAACAAAATGGGATTGCAGAAAGAAAGAATAAAACGATCATGGAAGCAGCAAGGGCCATGCTTCATGATCAAGATATTCCCATGCATTTATGGGCAGAAGCTGCCAGAACAATGGTGTATGTACAGAACCATACTCCACACAGAGTACTTGAGAACAAGACACCTGAAGAAGTCTTCTCTAGCAAGAAACCAGAAGTCAGCCATCTCAGAATATTCGGCTGTCCTATATACATACACATTCCGAAAGAAAAGAGGACGAAGTTAGATCCTTCAGGAAAGAAGGGTATATTTGAGGGATACTCTGAAAGCTCTAAGGCTTACAGAATATACTTCCCAGGGTTCAAGAAGATTGACGTTAGTAGAGATGTAACATTTGACGAAGATTCATCCTACATCAAATCCGAAAAGAGACCGACTAAAGAACCTGAAGAAACAAGAGCACCCAGAATTCATGATACAAACATGAACGAAGAAATTCAAGAAGAAGATCGAGAATTAGAAAAACCTCAAGAACCTGTGGATCCACCTCAGGAAAATAATCCTCATAAGGGGAAACCTGCTTGGGTACATGAAATTATCCAAGGTTCAGAAAGATATGGAGCTTCAGAAGAAACACACAAAGGAAGAAATAGAACTAGGTCCTGCTCCAGTTATGTAGCCTTGCTATGTGACATTATTGATAAAGAACCTTCCAACTATGAAGAAGTGACAGAAAGGAAAGAATGGAAGGAGGCCATGATCGAAGAGTATCAATCGATCATGAAGAATGATGTTTGGGATGTTGTCCCAAGACTAGAAGGGAAGTCCATTGTAACTTCCAAATGGATCTTTAAGATCAAGCATGCTGCAGATGGCAGCATAGAGAAATATAAAACAAGATTCGTGGCTCATGGTTTCTCCCAGAAAGAAGGAATAGATTATGAAGAAACTTTTGCACCTGTAGCCAGATACACTTCCATCAAATCAGTACTTGCTTTGGCTGCAGTGATAAAATGGAAGATACACCAAATGGATGTCAATACTGCTTTCTTGAATGGTGTAGTAGAAGAGGAAGTGTATGTGGAGCAGCTGCTCGGTTTTGAAACACATGACAGGGAGTCTCATGTGTGTAGATTAAATAAAGCCCTGTACGGTTTGAAACAGGCACCCATGACATGGTACGGCATAATTTATGGCTTTCTATCCAGTTTGGGCTTTACCAAGAGTAAAGCAGATTCCAACCTTTACTACAAGGTTGAAGATGGCAATCCAGTGATACTCCTATTGTATGTGGATGATTTATTTGTAACAGGTATGGATGGGTTGATTGCTGATACAAAGAGGAAACTTGCTGCTGAGTTTGAAATGAAAGACTTGGGTATGATGCACTATTTCTTAGGCATGGAGGTGTGGAAGAATGTGGATGGAATATTCCTTTGACAAGGGAAGTATGCAATAGATATTCTGAAGAGATTCGGGATGATGGACTGCAAGGCCATAACCACACCTATGGCATCAAACCTGAAGCTATTGAGTGATGTTTCATCAAAATAAGTTGATGCTACGATGTATCGTCAAATGATTGGGTCCTTGATGTACATGACAAACACGAGACCATATATTTTCTTTGTTGTGAACACCTTGTGCAAGTTCCTGACAGATCTAAGACATGTTCACTTGATTGCTGCAAATCATATTCTGAGGTACCTGAAGGGTACAGTTGATTATGGGATCAAGTACGAGGAAAATCAGAAGATCAACCTGGAGGGTTATGTTGATTCAGATTGCGCAGGAAATGCCATCGATAGGAAGAGCACTTCAAGATGCTGCTTCAGTATGGGATTAGGTGTGATCTCTTGGTTTAGCAGGAAGTAGTCCTATGTGGCACTGAGTACAACTGAAGTAGAATATGTTGCAGCTTGTTTAGCTAGTTGCAAGGAAGTGTGGATGAGAAATCTATTGTCTGATTTATTTGATCTCCAGTTGGATGCTACTTGTATATATTGCGACAACCATAGTTGTGTGAAGTTGTCAGAGAACCCAGTGTTCCATGACAAGTCGAAGCATATCGAGATCAAGTATCACTATATCAGGGATATGGTGCTGAGAGTAGCAGTGAAGCTCCAGTTTGTTGCGACGGATGAACAGATAGCTGATGTGTTGATGAAGCCATTGGCTAGAGTGAAGTTTGAGTACTTCAGGGAGAAGCTTGGTGCTCTCCAGATCGAGGTTCCCTCTAAGGGGAAATGATGAGACCTAGATCCATTTTGACATGGTGAGAGAATTAGGATCCTTCCATGGTCAGATGTAAGGGCTGAGACATTCTGTCATGGTGAGAGGATTTGGTTCCTTCCATATCAGATGTGAGTGCTGAGCCATTCTGATGTGACTATAGGATTGGTTCCTACATGATCAAATATAAGTGCTGAATGCCATTCTTGGAATGGAAGCACCTGGTCAGTTATCAGGAATACTTAGTCTGGGACTGAGGGCCATTCTGATATGACTGTGGGATGTAGTCTTACATGATCAGATGTGAGTGCATGGCCATTCTGATGTGATTTAGGGATGTGTTCCCACTTGATCAGATATAAGGGCTGATGCCATTCTCTGGGAGAATGGAGGCACCTGGTCAGTTACCAGGAATCCTTAGTCTGGGACTGAGAGCCCTTTCGATGTGATGTTTTCGAACATGGTCGAATGTAAGTGCAGAGCCTTTCTGACAAGATGAGGTTGGATGTAAGTGTAGAGCCTTTTTGACAAGGTGAGGTCGGATGTAAGTGCAGAGCCTTTCTGACAAGATGAGTTCGGATGTGAGTGCTGGGCCTTTCTGACAAGATGAGGTCAGATGTGAGTGCTGTGCATGCCTTTCTGACCAGATGAGTTCAGATGTAAGAGATGGGTGGGCCATTCTGACTTAGGGTAAGATATAAGTGCTGAAGACCTACATGAAGGGTAGGCCTACAACCAACATGAAAAAGGGCTGGCTCTGTATAGCTTCCTGTGACGAGAAGAATCGAGAGATAGCATCATTCTGAGATAGCAGTGATGATGATGATCCAGAATTGATGATGATCTAGATCAAGTGATGCTCCATATGTGATGATGATCCAGACTTGATGATGATCTAGATCAAGTGATGATCCAGATTTGATGATGATATAGTGATGATGATCCAGCAGTCATGATGATCCAGATGCCGTGATGAAGACGATGATGACTTGAAGATGAAGAAGACTCGAATACGAAGAAGACTTGAAGACGAAGAAGACTTGAAGATGAAGAAAACTTGAAGATGAAGATGATCCAGTCAATAAAGAGAAGAATCCCAGTGCTGAAAATTGTGTCGAAAGAATACCTTCCTCATCATTGTGTCGAAAGAATATTTTTGAAAATTGTGAAAAAGGACTGGCTCTGTAGAACTTCCTGTGACGAGAAGAATCGAGAGATAGCATCATTCTGAGATAGCAGTGATGATGATGATCCAGACTTGATGATGATCTAGATCAAGTGATGATACAGATGTGATGATGATCCAGACTTGATGATGATCTAGATCAAGTGATGATCCAGATTTGATGATGATATAGTGATGACGATCCAGCAGTCATGATGATCCAGATCCCGTGATGAAGACGATGATGACTTGAAGATGAAGATGACTTGAAGATGAAGAAGACTTGAAGATGAAGAAGACTTGAAGATGAAGACAACTTGAAGATGAAGATGATGAGATGATCCAGTCAATACAAAGAAGAAGACCAGTGCTGAAAATTGTGTCGAAAGAATACCTTCCTAGTTAAGAGGAAGTGTTGATGTATTTGTAATTTCAGAATGTATTCAATTGTATATCTTATGTCTTGTACCTCGATGTTTATTCTGGGAAGAGTCTATAATTTATTTCAGTCATGTCATGCCCTGATGTTCCTATCGGGAGGTTTTATAATGTAAACAAGTCATGTCAAGTCATTGTGGGTAACCCTCCTATTGTTCAAGGGTTAAAGTCCCCGCAGTTCCGGGGCACTAGGGTTATTAGACTCTCCTAGAGAAGTCGGCCCTAGTGAGTCATTGTCAAGTTGGGAATTAGTATAAATAGAGAGTGAGCCTCTCTATTTATCACACACTCACTCACACTCAGTTGTAGCGCATAGCTGAGGAAGAAGAAGTTGCTAGGGCTAGAAAGAAAGAGGCTACTACTGTTGGGATATCATCTTACTGTTTTTGGGGCTTTTCTATTTGGTGTTGATTCTATATTTGAGGAAGTTGCGAGTTTTTCTCCTTTATGGTTTCCCCGAGAAAAATATTTTTTTTCATTGTCTTATGTGTTTGATTGTTGTGCTTGTTATTCTCTCAGTTAAGATCCTAAGTTAATGCTAGCTTAAATGATAAAAATCTAACACTTGTTCAAAAATAGGTTATACATTGCTTATCGAATGTTTTATAGCTGCTTATGGCTATTGTATTACAACCTAGAAAACTTTGATTACCACATGATTTTCACTGAGGAAAACACTATATTTGAGAGCTAGGGTGAAAACCAGGTGTCGGGCTGAGCCTTTATTTGGATGAGAGAAATATTTTTCCATAAAGAGTAGAGCTATCACCATGGTAGCACGAGGCCTTATTGGATTCTTACATATGAACATGAAATTTAAACCTCATTGGGTCATCCCTAAGGCCCCACTATTGACCCTAACCCTTACACCCTATATTTATGAGGAACATGCAACAGAAAGACTTCTGAAATTACATGTCAACATGACTAATGAACTAGCCAATTATAATTCAATTTCTCCTACCCATCACCCATTGAGTATCACCATTTGCAAATGAACATGTTCCTTCAGTTGCAGGAAATGAAGATGCAATGCACATATAGATAAGACATATTTTGAGCATTTTTTTCTAATATTTTTTTCTAAGAGACCATACTTGTGCCCTAAATATTAAACTTTAGACATTCACCCACTAGATGGATCAGAGATTATAAACTGTCATGACTAGTTGTCAAAGACTTGTTTCTTTGTAGCCACCTTTTTTCATATGAGTATTATAAACGACTTGGGTTGAGATTCTTCCGCAAGCTCCTTGATTAATCTATTTGCACTAGAGAATGATTGGACATATGTAACACCATAGAGGATTATGGTGAAATTAACATTGTGATAATAGAGAGCATCCGATATGTGATATATTTCCTATCCTTCAATGTCCCATATGTCGAATTGTATGTCCTCCTTTGCTTCCCTCTTTCAGATACTTACGAAAGAATGGTCCTTCGATAGTGGAAGGAACAAACTCGTAAAATTTGTCTTCCATGAATTGGTAAAGAACGTTGGTTTTCTCAAGAAAGTGATCCCATACCCACAGACTAGTATGCTTATTGTAAAGCATGGAACATGAATCTATAATACACGAATGGTTTCAGAAAATTGTTTATAATTTTCAAAATTTGTCTAAAGCGATTCTTGTATTATAGATTCTAGTTCCATGCTTTACAATAAACATACTAGTGTGTGGTTATTGGATGGATTTCTTGGGAAAACAAGATTTCTTTACCAATTCATGGAAGAAAAGTTTTGCTAGTTTATGACTTCCACTATCGGAGGATCATTGTTTCGTCAGTCTTTGAGAGAGGGAAGCGAAGGCAAACATATAATTCGACATATGAGACACTATAGGACAAGAAATATATTGCATCTTGGATGGCCTCTATTATCACATTGTTGATGTCGCCATCATCCTCTATAACATTAGAGACATCCAATCATTCAAGAGTCCAAATATATTTATTGAGTAGCTTGAGGAAGAATCTCAACCCAAGCCATTTATAATCCTCATATGATGTTGGTGTGAAGCAAGAACAAGAAGCCATGGACTCTAGTGGCATAGTTTGGAATAAAACGTTGTAAGAAATTGGCCTTGTCCTGAAGGCTTTGGAGTTAGCACAGAGTGCGAGGGGATTGAAGGTTAAGTATGGATTTCACGTTCAAAGGGTCAACGATGATAACTTTATGGGAAACTATGGATCCTAGAATTTAGTTGGGAGGGATGCAGGACACACACAATCAAGTCATGTTGTTTAGTTAAAAACAGTGGAGCCTCCTTTCAGGGAGCTATAAATTTTTGTTTCCATGACTTGGTACATATTATATTTGTTTTCTTGGATGATATCACATCTTGATCCAAGAATCATTCCCAACATTTAGAAGACCTTCGACAAGTATTCATTTGATGTATAACATTTTCTTGACCCCTCTTAAGTGTGTGCTTTGTGTTCCTATCGGTCGATTGCTTCAATTCATCATTTCCTAGAAAGGTATCACCATTGAACCTTTGAAGGTACAAGACATACTAACCTTCACCCCCCTCACGCTCTACATCAACTCCAAATCCTTCAGGGTAAGGCCAATTTCTTAAGACATTTTATTCCGAACTATGCTACTAGAGTCCATGGATTCTTGCACTTGCTTCGCACCAACATCCCTTTTGTTTGGGATGAGTAAGCACAATCCGCCTTTAATGCATTGAAATAAGAACTAAATTCCTCTCCCTTGATCTCACCACCTGATTTCATGAAGTATTTCATCCTTTACGTTTCAACATCTTAACATACCATCGCAAGAGTTTTAGTTCAAGACAACGTGGTATTTAGTTAAGACGGTGCAATGATGAGAGTAGTGGTTGTATAGGCCATAGATTGCACACATATGGTTCGTCCTAATAATATTTTTATTTGAATATCTAGGGTTAGGGATGTGAACCATGGGGGTGTTCTCATGATTATCTAGTGTTTATACATAGATTCGTAATATAGGCAACTATGGATAATTATGGGTAGCGTGACTAGTGACATCACACAATGCACAAGGCAGCGGCGTGCGAGTTGAGGAGGTAGATTTTGTGTTTGTGCCTTTACTCTGATTATTGGATGGGGTGGTGTTAGACGTGTTTCCCTAGGTCTTCTTTGTGGGAGGGGATGGGGGGTTTCTAGGGGTATCCTTTGTGGTAGTCCAAGGGGATTAGGAGGAGGCTGGTTGGTAGTATCAATTTATTGGACCAATATCAATATGACCTGTGGGATTGGGGGAGGATTTAGTGGTGCGAGGTACCAGACCAGAATGCCTAGGGTTAAACTTGGGAGGTTGAGGGTTTCCATGATGGGTGTGCTAACAATTCCTGAAGGTAAGAATAGGAAGTGTATTTGTTGTAGGCGAGTTCCTAGGTGATGGGTTACCTAGGGGTGGGTTCACTAGATTGAGGTGGGTTCCCTGTAGGAGGGTTTCCAGAGGGAAAAAGTCCACTACCAAAACCCCCTCTAACTAGTCCTTTGAAAAAAGGGTCAGGCTAAGTGCCATTGGATGAAGGGATGTCACCAGCCATGGTGTTATGTGTGGTCGAGGGATCTGAGTGGTAAGGATCAGTTTCAAAATAGACTATCTCATAAAAGGGGAATGGAGATAGTGAACGATGTTGACCTGAGATGTGACAAAAATGGTCTAAGGAACTAAACTGAGCTGACTACACTTGAAGTATATGAGAGTACCTCAAAGGATAAATGTTGACAAAGGGGTCAATGTTGAATGATGGATGAAAAAATCTCAAAAATCCTAATGTAATCGAGTGTGCAGAAGGAGATATTTCAATAAAAAGTGGCACTCAACCCAAAGGGAAAGATAAAAAAACCCACCGCAACCATGTGTTGCAACAAGTGAGTGACAACAAAAATGGCTAGAGATACAATAAGAAACACTACCTAAAAGAAAAAACCACTCACTAACCTATGAGGTATGGGAGTATACAAACACCTAACTAATAGTTGGAAGCCCTCACAAGTCATATCCTCTATAGGGTGATCAAATATGCAGTCAGAAAATACAAATTGAAAGAGAAAAGTGGCTAAGGCATATCCCCATACCGAGGGGGGTCTCGGGTAAAATATCCCTAAAATAATGGAGGCTAGGTTACCCCATTCATGGAATGTCCATAAAGGTAAATGCATCGCTTCAATCCTTTGGCTTCTGCACACCAGTACATGGCAACGATAATTCAACAAGGACTACCAGTAGGTGGCCTTCAGAACTAAGTGGAGAGATACATTCCACCTAGCCTTCATGAACCAATCTCATTATAACATGCTATCCTAAGGGAGAGGCCTTCCGAAAAATTGGTTTTAACCATGCCAAATAATACTAGGGTATTTTGGTTCACTATGAGTCAACAACTATGTTTCATATGTAAACAACAAAGGGGGGCTATTTAGATGCCTCTCCCTAGTTCCCTACCTAACTACAATGTTCTTCCAGTTCCTCAAATGATGTTACTGTTTGATTAGGTTGGGGTTATGAGCCAAGCATTGTTGATTAGCAAGGTGTGTGTTTTGTGCAAGCGAGGTGTGTGTAATTAGAAAGTACATGCTATAAATAATGATTCTGCAATAGATAACTGAACTGCATTTTTTTTCTTTTTCACAAAAAAATCAAAATGAACTCTGCTCTAAACAGTGAGCACAGTCTACAAACATAAATAGTGACAATAAACAAAGGTATGCAAAATAGAAAATAAGGTTGTAAACAGACCAGGATTTCCAAATCAATAAACAACCATCTTTTGATCCCAACTAATCGTATTAAGTGTAGAAGAAGAGAATACACTGCTATTACCCACACCATAGACTCATTCAACAACAAAACTAGAGAATTTAACCATGAAATAGTCAACCAGGGTGTTGGGTCGCTCTTACCAAAGGGGAAGAAGCAACCTAATAGTCAGAGTCCTACCAAATAGGTGTGGTGGGACATGACAAGAGTCGAATAGAGAAAATGCGCTCTAATTGAGCCACATGGGATGATTGAGTCGCACACTATAGGAATATATGGGCAATTGAGTCATACCAAGACCAAAAAATAGAATAACCAATACTAGGAGGGAAAGCCACATTATTTGAAGGTCACTAAGCGACTAAGTCACGCCTTTTAGGAACTAAGAAGAATCTGTGTTGCTCTTCTTAGCAAAAAGGGGGTGACCTGGACCTCATGAGGTAGGTTTCTCTTTTTGGGAGAAAGAAAGCGACTGAGTCACAACTTCTAGGAGAAACTAAGCGACTAGGTTGCTCTTCTAGGAAGAAACAGTGCAACGTGTCTCTGGGAGAGCAAGTCTCACCTTTCGGGGTCTCGGAGGTGAATGAGTTATCTTCTTTGGGAAAAATTAGGTGACTAAGCTTCTCCAAACATATAAACAAACGCAACAGGCATCGACTTGACAAAAAAATAAAAATATAAGTACAAATTCCTTGTCGGTAGAGTCTATACTGGTTGGAATATGCGAGTTCTATATGCTATAACTGACAGAGGGTGTGAGACAACTCAAATAAAAAAACAACAACAAAAAGACTGAAATATTCTTATCAAACTTTGAAAGTAAAAACTAATCTAACTAAACCATAGATCGATGGGAATCAACCTGGTTGGAGTTGTCAATTATTTTGCTATGTTATTCACACCAACAAGTACAAAAAAGTACCTACTAAGGCTTGTGGAATCCTTAGTAGTATACTATAATGGAAAATAAACTCGCAGTAAAAAGATAGTAAAATAAGAATAAAACAAAATGCAAGCGAGTAAACACATTTTAAACTATATATGCATGGAAATATAACCTAAGTAAATGTACGTGTGTGTTGTAACAAGTGATAGTAAAATGGTGACTATCTAACTTCAAACATCATTACCCCAGTGAAAGTAAAAACACACATAAAAACATAAAAAAAATGTATTTTTTTCTTTTCATTGTTTTCGAATAAATGAGATTTATAATGGTTCTGGGTTACCTCAAAGGGAAGAGGGGCCTTGTGCCCTCTTGAAGCTAGTGAAGCTCTCTGGTTCTTTGAAGAAATCTTTTCCAATGGACCACCACAGGGAATAAGGGAGCCAAGTCTCACCCAAGGGAGAGTGAAGTGAACTATGAGGTGTTTGGCCTTCACATAAGGAAACTTATAGAGGGTATCTTGGAAGGGTTGGAGGCTCGCGAATGGGATGTGGTTTGAAAAATTATTCATATGATAAAAAATGAGGGAGAATGGAATATATATAAGTGTGGTTTAGGGTTTTGGGAAAACCTAAACCACGGTAGTTCCTTGTCTTTACTGCCAGTAAAATTCAAATGCCAGTGAGAGTTCAAATTATGTGCTGACAACCTCCACTTTTGGTGGACCTTCCTATTTTAAGGGAAAGACCTATTTTGGTGGGGGTTTCCTATTTTTGGGGAATTTTCTAAAGTGGGTTTTAGGACTTAGGATACCATATATTTTGGAATTTTGGTGTTAATTTTCATGTTGAGGGTCCAAACATTGGCATAGGGTACATCTATTGATGTATGGTCATTTTTTAGGTGTTAACACCCCCCTCCTCTCTCTCTCTCTCTCATTTTTAGGGGTTTCCTATTTTGGGGGAATTTTCCCAAAGTGGATTTTAGGACTTAGGATACCATATATTTTGGACTTTTGGTATTAATTTTTATGTTGAGGGTCCAAACATAGGAATAGGTTACATCTATCAATGTATGGTCATTTTTTAGGTGTTAACCCCCCCCCTCTCTCTCCCTCCCTCCTCTTCTCTCTCTCTCTCTCTCTCTCTCTCTCTCCATCTCTCACCCCCTTATCCATAACTCTACCTATATGTCTCTATAAACCAACCCGCCCTGTCTCACTAACACTAGTCCTCCTATCTCTCTCTAACCCCCTATGTATATCCCTCTCTCACTAACCCCCTTCCCTCTTACCATAAACCTACCCCCTTATCTCTTTATTTGAACCCCCCTATATCTCTCTCTATCAACCCCCCATCTTTCTCTCTCTCTCTCTCTCTCTCTCAAACCCCCCATCTCTCTCTCTATCCATACCCCCCCCCCTTTTCTCTCTCTCACACACAAACCCCCCTCTCTCTTCCTCTCCCTAAACCCCCCTTCCTCTCTCTCTTTCACACACACCCCCTCTATATTTCCTCCTTTCCCTATTTCCCCTATCTCTCCCTCTCTCCCTAACCCCCCTCTTTTTCACCCTAAACCTTAAATACTCTCTCTCTCTCTCCAACTTCCACTCTCTTCCCCTCTTCCCTAATCCCCCTAATCCCCCACCTCTCTCTCCCTACCTCCTCTTCTCATTCCTCTTTGTCTTTATCCCCCTGATACTAACCCTACCCCACCTCTACCTATATAACCCCACCCCCTCTCTCTATCCCTAAACACCCCTCTCTCTTACCGTAAACCTTAAACCCTAACCCCCTTCTCCCTCTCTCTCTCTCTCTCCAACCCCACCTTTTCCTAGACCACCCCCTCTCTCTCTCTAATCCCACCTTTCCCTAACCTCCCCTTCCCTTCTATAACCCTACCCCTCCTCTCCCCTAATTCACCCTCTCCATCTCTTCCTCTCTCCTAAATCTCCCTCTCCTTGTTTCTTTCTTTGTTTATGTATCTCTGTCTCTCTGTCACTCCCAAACCCACCCTCTTTATCTCGTTCTCTCTTTGTAACCCCCCCTCTGTCTCTTACTCTATAGAGAGTGGAAAATATAGAGAGGGTGGGTTAGGGAGGGACACATAAACACATTTCTCTAACCCCCCTCCCTCTCTATAACCCCATCCCCACCTCTCTCTCCTCTTTTCCCTAAACCCCACTATATCTCTCCCTCTCTCCCTAACTTTCCGTATCTTTTCATCTCTCCC
>LPNX010772997.1:61956-78738 GCA_001517045.1 Pseudotsuga menziesii | reverse complement strand
TATTTGTAAAAATGTTTTATGTTATTTTTATTTTTAAATATCAAGTGACACATGTGATGATTCCAATATACACTACTCCATCATTTTTGCTATAAATTTTGACTAACTTCACTATTTTGAAAAAACTCACATGGCGCACTAGAGGAAATAGATATCTACAAATAAATATAAAAAAACAACCAATTCCATTCATTATGCCCCTAATGTGCTGCACGTGCACATGCCATCTTGGTTTCATGGGTTTTTGACATTAGTAATTTATAAAAAATGAAAAACGTAATAAAAAATTCTAGAAGATTAGTGTTGCACTAGATCCATATGTTCTTTACATATCTACAAGTTTTCATTCGAAAATACTATAAATCAGTCAATAAAGTGATGTACGCACACATACACATACCTTATTGTTGGCAGGGGTTTTGGGTAAGTGAGTTGCGCAGCGTCGCGGCAGCTATGCAAACTCACGCGACACTGCCCAAGGCCAGATCAATGCGATGGACAGAAGAATAACTGCTTTTGAATATTTAATGTATTAATTGACCACGTTTTGTGGACATAGGCCATTAGTGGTTAGAAGTTAGTTAAAAGTGGATCTTTGATGTAAAGGCACAAGCCTATATATAGAGCTAGCTTTGTAATTGAAGGATCATGATCAGGTGATACAAGTCCAAGTCTATATTTGAGAGTGATCAATCTGTTGCGATCTGTCTATGGTCTTGATGAGTCTTTTGTTTTGAACAATTTGCGATCTGTCTTTGTCAGATACTGAATTTTGGGATGTAATCAGTCTCTTGCTATGGAGAAGAATTATCTGTTTTGGATCTGTTGCACAGAATTAATATGACATGACGGTTGTTGCCTAAATGTTGTCTTCTGTTTTCCTATTTTCTCTGCTGTGATGTCCGATTAGAAGTGTATTGAATTTGCTTATGATTTATTGATGTTGCTGAAATGAACTATTGATGCGATCTATCCCAATTCTGTCACAATTCTGATGAATGATGATGAAGCTTATTAAAGTTGTTTTATGAATGATACTGCTGCGATAAATGAATGATGTGATCTGTTAGATCCGTAGTTGTGAAGATGAATTGTGATAAATGTCCTAGTTCTGTCGAGTGACTTGGAGTAATCTGATAGTTATGTTGTCGAAGCCACGGATGTCATATCTTCCCTTCTTATTGCCAGAAACTTGGTTCCGAAAGCTCTCCCTTGAACACCTCAGGTGAGACTTTGTCCGCTCCACGGATGTTGCTCGACAGGGTAAAACCTGTCTGGGTCGGTGCTTAGGGAGATCGCGCTGGTTGGGCATCGACAGAGTGAGAACCCCTGTCGACGAGGATTTGTTGGTGGTTTTTTCCAACACTTATAATTTGTTGAAATTTTAAAAGCCACTTTTAGAAAAAATATATTTAAACAACTATAGAAATAGCCCATTTTTTTTAATATAATGAAAGCATGTGAAATTTCCTATCTTATTTCTTTTTACTTTATCTTAAAATTAGTTGTGGAGGTACCTCTAATTGTCTCTTGAAGTCATAAATTCTATTTTTTTTCCAGTTTTATATGGAAACTAAAGTGTAATTAAAGGAGTTCATGTTTGTACAACTACCCTAAATATATATGGCTATTTCAAGTGATAAGATCATTCAAAAATTGATATTTAAATAACCATGTATGTTCTTTTTCTATATATTACATTTGTCCTTATTTTCAGTTCATAAAGTAAACTGATATCTATGTACCACATTCCGCAACCAATATGCATCATCAAATGAATCACTTGTTCATCCTCATTGACATGTTAAAATGATAAAAGTCATGTTTTGCACACATGTAGGCACATTTAAATGTTCTCTTAATAGAAATATTAATTACTCCAGCTAATGTCAACAAATAAGAAGTAAATGAAATCCTCAGGTAAGTCACGTTAATGTTTTAATTGTCATCTATTAGAATATGGGGCATTACATGTAGTGTTTAGAGGTGACCAGATTTGATTCACATGAGAGAAATTTTTTTGGGATGAGAGAGAGTGAATCTTGTAGGTGTTTCCTTTTCCTTGGTGGCCTCATAGCTTGGCTTGGGGGCGGTATCTATAACTGGTACCTATTGGGAGAAAAATTTCTCTTGCACATCCAATTGCTTGGACCTTCTTCAATTAAACGATAAGTATTCAATGTTTTCTATAAATAGGAAGGATCATATTTACTTTGTGTTATGAATATGATTGTTTATGCATGATGCGTGTGTGGATATAGTTTTAATTCCATTGTGTTTTATACGCATACACTTGCACATGTATTTCTTAGTTTATGTTTCCCATGGGAGGCTTATAATAGTTCCAAATTCGAATAATGACTCCACAGGGTGAAATTTTTAAACATGAAATTCATAACTACCCCCTCCTATAGTTAGAGGATGGGTACATGACAACTGGAATTAGGTTTATATTGTGTGACCCAATTGAATGGCTTATTGGTCATGCAATATTTTGCAACAATGTTATTTCCTAAAGTTGGATTAGTCCCAATGGCACTACTAGGATTCCTCTAACCATTCTTAGCCTATTCTATCTTGAATTTTTCAATACATGTCTTTAACAATGCAAATACCAATCATCTCACTCTGCTTCTAGATTGACCTATCAACTCACTAATGAAATTGGTGGCTCATTTTTATTCATCGCCCATCACTCTAATATAAATCATATAGTAGTAGAGCTCTTAGATGTAGGAATCAAATATTTGATTAGACTTTTTCCACAAGCATTTCCATTGTGTTCCTATTGATAGTTTATTAGATAACAATTGTCCTTGATAGAGAATTTGAATTAGTCCCATCTCACAAATTATATGGTATCAAGGGTTGAACTATGTGCTAACATAAATAATCTTACCATAGAAAATATAAGCTTCGACGTGCATGAATTTCTTTGTGAAGATGACTTTATCTTCATTTATGATTTGGTATAGTTCATAAAGGAATCTCACTACCTCAATGAATCCTGAATTTGTAACCCATCCAACAAATAATCTTCAAGTTAAATATTCACCTTAGTTTCCATTTGGAGAGAGGATCCTAAGTTTAGCGATACAGATCCTCCTCCACTAATTGTCTTCAGATTGGGATTTCTCCCAAAGGGATTCTAGTGGATCATAGAGCTCTATATTTCGATGACAAAGGATGCTAACGTCTACAACAAATGGGTTACATTGGTCGATGGTCCATGCATTAACCTGACCTTGTTATTGAGTTTACCAAGTCCTTCAAGAAGGTTCAATGCAACTCTATGGTTCATCCTCCATCTCTTGCTTCGTATATAAGAGTAAGTGTTTACCATAAAGTACATCTAATCTCTAACAACTTTGTGCAAAACCCGAATGCAATAACTTGATACAAACACATGTCTTGACATGATTAGACCTTGCTATATAAACAACTAAAATACATTTTAGCATACATACAAAGTCATTTCATTATGGTGTGACACATTAAGAGGCTTATTAGACAAACAAAACATTGAATTCATAAATCGACATACACATTTGTTATGACAATGTGGGCAATAGCTCAGCTCCAATATTTCATTAATGAATATACATCTATACAACATGATACAAACATCATGAAACTTTGCAAATATATTCTATTGATGAACCAACTACAACCTTCAATAAATATACATCTATAACATAATACAAACATCATGAAACTTTACAAGTATATTCTATTTATGAACCAGCTAAAACTTTTATATTGAAGTGAACCCTTTACAAATAAGACTATGTATAAATAATATAACCCTTTAAAATAGAAAAAATCTTAGGGTCTAATTTTGGTTCATGGGTTAATTTTTCATGTTTTCCCACCAAAAAAGATTTGTTATTTTCTATTTTTTTGGCAAAAAATAATTTGTTCAAAGTTGTAGAGTAAAAGTATTTTACTCCAAAAATGATCATTTCCTTTTAGAAACTATATAAAATCATTAAAATTTTGAATATTTTATAAAAATAGGAACAAATATTTTATGATTGGTATTTTTAAAATTAAGAATATTTGCCAAGATTTATACACTTTAAAATAAGTATAAATCCTTAAAATGTTTCATTAAATTCTAAAATAAAATTATTAACTTAATAATGAAAAAAAAATATTACTTTAATCACCATTCACTACATAAATTGTCAATATAAAATAATCCAAATCAACACTGATTGTTGCGTTGTATTTGATAATTCTACATAACTCTACATTTTTAATGCAAGGAAAAACAAAGTTGCACATCTTCCAAGCTTAACCTTTTTGGAGGTTTGGTGCAACTCCTTCAGCTAGGCCTTACTTGTTCACTTCATCAAATATCACAATAAAGTGTGTGCTTCACCAAAAGTGTCTCTCATAGCTAATAATATTATTTTTAAATTGATAAAATAAATTATAATATTATTTTTCAATTAATGAAATAAATTATTTCATTAGGAAAAGAAATCCACACGACATGAAACCTAAATAATTAAACTAAAGAACTAAATTGATAACAAATAATTCATGGGAAGGAAAAATAATTTCCCATCAAAGAACCATATATTGAGCTAAAGAATCATATTAGTACCAATTGTCTGGTACTAATATATTAGTAATATATTTTGAAGAATTTGTTGATGATAACCTTGATAAAGGTCTAGTTCTTCTTTTCCTTTTTAAGTTATGTTAGTTATTTCACTTGAAAGACTACTTTTTGTTTGGTCTTTGAAAGTTTGGTCTTTAAAAATATGCTAGTGTAGAATTTTTCCTAAAAGTCAACAGTAAAGTATTATATTTAGAAAGGTGATTTAAGAGCACATTTTAACAGCTATGTATTATGGAGTATAATGGAGTATAGCTGAGTTGTAGACATTTTATTTAAGATGATATAACTTTGATTCTATTATGAATATCAATTTTTCTTTTACTTCAAAAAAATAATTATAAAAAAAAAATCCATAAAAAAACTAATTATATATTGAACTAAAAAAAACCATATTAATAACCAGTAATTTAATAAAATTATAATTCACTAATTATTCTATATTTAAGGAATCTGGAAAAACCAAAAGATTATTTATATCCCAAAACCTCCGCTGCGCCTATTCAATTTGACCTACTATTGGCCAAACTACTAACTACTTGCACTGGGTTTGATGTAGGTGAGATCACCCAGCCATGCTTCATAATTGGAGCCCTGACAAATAAGTGGCTATGCCATATGTATGGTCTAGTCTCCTTGCATTTGGAGAGGAAAGAAAAGAAAATTCTTATCAAAGAACTATATATATTGGTAAAACAAATAATTATGGGGAAAGAAAGAAAATAAAATTTTCACTCCCATATAGCTGTTTTACCAATAAGATTATTTCTAAAAATGATTCCAAGCTGACAAGCTTGAAGATATAAGATATACCATCCAAAGAGCACAAATCCATGAGTTTGTTAAAGAAATCTTGTTTGTTTTTCTATATAACGCACCATTCAATAAATTAAGACAAAGGAAGTTCCTCTGACAACAGCAGAATGAAAATCAAGCTGCAAACTGCAATAATAGCATTGAAATATACATAATATCATTACAGATGAGTTCTACAGTCATTTTCTAAAGGCCATTATACAATCAATCCATCTGTAATACTCTGAACCCTAGTATTAATACTGGATGCACATTACAAGGTGAGACGGTCAGTAGCGGCAGACACTGGCTGTGGGCATGGTAACGCAGACTCTGGCATATAACTTCTTGGCCTCTGGACTTCCACGCTTCGGCTCCGGCCCAGTCGGTTTGCTCTCCCCAGCAGCCATGGCCATCATTCCCTGAGAGGCTGCTGCCGAAACTGCCGCTGCCATTGTTGCAAACATCATTTTCCTCCTTTCCATACGTTCCTGGTCATCTTCTTTCTTCTTCATCATTCCGTTTTCATCCTGGATTGCCAAGTCCTGGGAGGCTTTGAAAGGCTTATTAACCATGCAGACCTGACCGACCTGACCGGTTCCTCGGATCGACTTGCAGGCTACTTTGGTGTAGCCTGCAGCCAAGCTCGAGGCTGAGGAGACGTTGCAGGGTGCGCACAAGCTCAGAGATGCCATTTCTCACCAATTTCTCACAGAAGAAGCTCTCAATCCCTACCAGCGAATACCCTCCTCTTCTATGCGATAATGAGCGTTTTTCTGTGGTATAGATTAGATGGAGGCCTTCCGGCTGTGAGCTGAGCCTACGTGGCATGGATTTAGCTCCATGGCTCGGATTTTGTAATCTATCCTCAGGCGGTCTTAAGCCACTAAGATTTTGACACGTAAAATCTTATCGCCATCACACGTTCTATCTTTACAATGTACACGATCATCCTAGTTTAAATTTGTCAAAATAATTATAGTCATATTATCGTAATATCTATCCATTTGTTTTTTTAAGGTGTTTTTCTCAAAACAATAGCCACTTGAATTTATCCAATTTTTCCAAACCATTGTGAAGAAAAGGAATGGGTTCAATAGTGGTGGTAGGTTGAGTTAATAGTAGCTCCAAGGGTTAGCTCAATTGGTAAGATGTGTGCACACTCNCTCTGGGGTTAGGCCTTCTGCTAGGATGGCCGGCGGTTTACCACCTCTACCATCCACGAATGTGGGGAAGTATTGCTGGGTTTCCCGTGGATCTTTCCATCTTAAAAAAAGGTTGAGTTAATAGTATGTTAGGGAACATGTGTGTCATTGCCTTAAGAATAGTGGTCCAAGTTTTTTGTTTTTAGCTCTCAAGAATGTGCAACGTTAACTTACTTAGTTTGAAAGGGCTTGGCTTACTTGCGATTATTATATTTGAACTATGTTACTTTACTCAAGGTATTTCTATAACTATGTCTTAGCGACAAACTATTAGGTCGTTGTAAGCTCTTATTCAACTTATTCACCCAACAATCACTTGCACTAAGGTAGTTTAACACTTGGCCAATTATGTAATTAAGCCTTACATGAACACCACGGTACAAGTATCCAACAATATACAAGAGACCATGAATGCACACATATGGTGGTGCACAAACTAGGCACCTGAACCCTTTAATTAAGAATGTTACATATAGTACAAGATACAATAAAGGAGTGCATCCAACCCAACAAAAACTCATACGTAGATATATAACAGATCTAGGATGATGCCCATACAAATCCTTGTCCAAGATAGTCTAGGAAGCCTTAAAATGCCCCTCATTGCATGTACATCCAACTTTTGCTATGTCCATGGAATTGTCTCAACACACGTCCCAACTCTTTCACTACATCTTGCTTTGCATACTTTAGTATTCCTACTCAACAATAAGTGTGTACAACTGACTTGACTAAGTCAGTCATTCGATGCATCCAGGTCACACTACTCTTAGAATGCAACCAAGTCATACTACTATGACCTGACAAAGTGCACCCAACTCAAGCTACTTTGTCCACAACTTGAGCCACTTCGTCTCGAGAGACTGCACCCAACCCATGCTACTTCGTCTCGATAAGATGCACCCAACTCACATTGCACTATCCTGGTAGACTGTGTCCAACTCGTGTTACTTGTTTTGCCAGAGAATGCCCAATTTGTGCTACTTCGTCTCAATAGACTATGCCCAACCTGTGCTACTTTGCGCTGATAGACTACACCCAACTCACGCTACTGATTCCTGACAATCTGTGCCCAAGTCGTGCTACTGCATCCCGAGGAACTATGCCCAGGTCATGCTATTATGCCTTGATGAACTATGTCCAAGTCGTGCTACTTTCTCCCTACTAACTTCTCTTGGATTTTCCTTTGATGCCTTGAATCACTTTTGCTTTGCAATCCACTTGTATTTAAATGGTGCTTCCTTGCCAAGGTACGCCCAAGTCAACTCAAAGTGTGCCCAATCGTATGTATGCACATGCTGATGTGCACCCAACTCCCACAAGTGGATGACGTACTCCACAAGTAAGTGCTAGCTTCTCAAGTCATCCAATGGGTCGGTACTTTAGGTCCACGTGCCCAGCTCAACACACCCCAAGTCTCATGCTCCCATCCATAATGTCTCCACAACAATATTTTCACTTAGTCTTTTTGGAGTGTGTAGGCGCCATGCTCTCACTATGCCTCCATGCGCTACTGCAAGCCATGCCCATGTTTGCATAAGCTAAGTGTTCCAACTCCACACTCAAACTCCATCGCGTTTGAATGAGCCTTTGACATATATAAGGGGAAGTGCGCCTAGCCTTCATGCCAGGGTCACAACATCCTCCCCGACTCAAAGTTGTTGTCACCCTCGACAACACCTCCAAAATAAATCCAAGCCTTCTTCCGCAACCTTGTCTTACTATAGAGTTGCATCTCATCTCCTTGTTGCCACAAAAACCACCGTGCCTACGGGTGCATCCATGGAGCTAGGTTACACTTTTTGGCAAGGCGCTTTCAGAAAAAAACACAAAAACATACCTCGATCAAGCAATTTTTAAACCCTCGATCGAGGTCATAACATCTCGATCGAGGATTTAACAAGCACTCGATCAAGGTTTTCTTAAACCCTTGATCGAGGTGTTAAAACCTTGATCGAGGTGTTAAAACCTCAATCGAGGGTTTATCAAAACCTCGACATAGGTTTCAAGAAAACCTTGATCTAGGTTTTAAGACCTCGATCTAGGTTTTAAGACCTCGATCTACGTTTTAAGAAAACCTTGATTGAGGTCCTTGTGCAAAAAAATTATAAAAAGAGGTTTTAACAGTAGCTCGATTGAGGGTTTATTAGACCCTCGAACGAGGATCTAATAAAACCTTGATCGAGCTATTGTTAAAACCTCGGTCGAGGGATTTGAATACCTTGATCGAGCTACATACCTCGATCGAGGGCCTGAAAAATAGAGAATTAACCCTTTTACAAGAAAATCAATATTTCTCTATGTCTTCCAGGGGTGTAATCCCTTCCATTCATAGCACATAACTGAGCGAAGTTTATACCGATAGATTCATCACCGAATCCTCTGTCCATTGAGGTATCATGCATGCATTTTGGCATTCATATGGGTTTTTTTTAATTAGTTCTAAAACTTACACTTAGAAAACCTGACAACAACTTCGAAGTAGCTCAAAGAAAAATCCGCAGGGTAAAAAATACACATCTAAAAATTTCTTAAAAATGCACAACCCACACATCGACACATCCTCTTCAAAAGGGTATCTTTGGTTTTTCAATTTTTGAAAACAGCGAAAAAAAAGCTGGCATGGACAGACATGTGTATAAAATGATGTTGAACTCAGATGTGGTCACTTTCGAAAAATAATAAATAATTGTATATTGCAAAATAAATTAACAAAAAAATATGCAGACCACAATGCATTTTGTGTAGATCATGCTCATATATATATATAAATTATTAATGTAAGATTAAATTATTGGGGTTGGACACGAGCCACTTATTAACTTCTTCAAATTTTTAAGGTCACAGAGTTCATTAAATGCAAAATTTCATATATTAAATGACATCGGAATATTTAAAAAAAAATATCATTGGGAATCCAACATAGTATTCTACAATTTGTTTTTTTACTACAAGTCGAAATTCACATGGCATATATGCGTTTCAAGGGCCTCTGTCTAGCACATGAGTAAAAAACCAGGTTTTCATCGCCAAATTTGGCCAAAAAGTGTTACCCACCTTCATGGAATCACCCCTAACATACCACTATAAACCCCGAAATTTCCATGTCCCCAAGTCTAATAATGTTGCTCACTGATGTAGATGTCTTTTGCTGGTACCGATGTTGTTGTTGCTACTACCACAATTGTACCTTCACCAAGAAGGTCACTCAAAATGTCCATAATTGCATCTCCAACCTACTCTTTCTTTTGTAATGTAGCCAACACATTGGTACCAATCATGCTTTGAGCATATTGGGTGATCGACCGAACCTTTGTGCCCAAACACACAAAAAGGCATCTTTTCAAGTCAAAGTTGTCACTTCCATTTGCAAATCCGTTTGATGCTCAACACTCTTGGAAAAAGGAAATCCATCTTCTTTCCTTCAAAATATGCTAAGTCTACTTCTTTTCTTAGCCACTTCATGTTTTTGGTAAAGGCATCGCTTCTTGGTACCTTTCCACCCTATTGACCCATTCTCTGACAACAATATTTTCTATAAAGCTTCCTTAACTAACAAAGGAGGGAGCCTAGCGATAGCTAGACCACCCACCACCATAAAAAAAATGATTCCTTTTTTCTCTTAGATATTTCAAACTCTTCTTCTTTTTTCGACAATTGGCACTCGATCTTTACCAATCGTTTTGATGTCATCTCAAAGTCTCACAGCCCCATAGCTTCTCTACAAAAGAACACAATGTATATTGATCATGCTTAGTAAAGTCCTCACTTTCTAGATCTATGTGCTCCATCTCTAAGTCTCGAACAACTTCTAAAATATAGTCTTTGATGGTGTCAACCCACAAGCCATCCTAGAGTCAAAGTTCACTCAACTTACGCTTCACTTCGTAAGATCTCCCTTCAACTCTTTCATTGTCCTACAACCCAAAGTCTTGTTATTCAAATGCCTCCACGAACTACCCACATCCAACACTTCGAGTATTTTTTAACTTTTGTTCAATGTAGGATGTGTACAGGTGAACGCCTTTGCTATCGATCTTCACAAATGCTGCAAATGCGAGTTCCCCCTTGTTAATGTCATGCTCTGTTTTAGAAAAGCGCCCAACTGTCCAACATCCTTCTCTATTGGACCTTTCTTGATGTCCCAATGCTACCAAGTTTTTGTTTGCTTGAACAACACCCACATATGTGTCCAAATCTTCTTTTCTTGAAACCTTCATACCTTGCTGATGGGAGACAACTTGAGGTGTGTCCATGGGTTTACTAGATACCTAAATCAAACTCATGGAAGACATTCTCAACATCCTTCCCAAATTCCTTCTAGTCACCACCGACACAACACAAGTTTTGGCTTCGTTCATGAACATCAAACTATTCATGTGCGACACATTGATTGCTTGAGATTGCTTCAAAAAATTCTTTTCCAAGACCACATTGTTATCATCCATGGGCATCACCATTAAATCCAAAGTACCAAGCCAATCTCCCACTTTCAATGATGTTGAATGGACTATTTCAGTTGTTGGCTTCATTGCCGAGTTTACTATTTTCACCAAGTATTCACAACTCTCTGACTCACGGTGAAGTCCCTCATGGTCCACTCACTCATAAAGTTGTGGGTGGCTCCATTGTCTATCAATGATGCCACCTTCAACCCACAAACAATTTCAATCACGAAACAAAGTGCTTGGGCATCTACATCATGCGATGCATGTTCATGAACCCCTTCTACAAACGTGCCCAATTTTTTTGTTAAGGAAATCAAAAGTCTATGTTTTGCTTCCAAAACCTCATGCACCAACTTATCTTCCAATGCGGCTGACTTCTCCTTCAAAGTGTGCACTGCTTGGGGTTCACCCAAGGCTATCGACTGCCACTTCAAAGGACACCTGCTCGCAAATTCGTTCTATCCACACATGAAACATGCAATAGGTTCACTCTTTCTCGAAATTATGACTTTTTGCTTCACCATTTTGTCACAACTCTCATCCACTACTTTGACGAACCCTATATGGATGGTTGTTGTGCTCAAGTATATACTTGGAATTCCAATACCTTCCCTTCGTTCGTGCAAGCTTCAAAATATGCATTGATCTGTTTCAACCTTGTCTCGTGGTCTTTGCATGACTTCTTGAATTTTCGGTCCAATCCATATCAACCCACCTTCATGGTCTTCAACTAGAATTATGTCGATTCTTCTTCTATGCTTTTGATGGTGCACCCCATGCATGGGTCCTCTTGTACTTGATCTTCCAAAGAATCCAACGTAAGTCCTACCAAACTTAATTTTCCTTGATGCTTCAACTAATTGGTCTACTATGAGTATTCTGTCAATACACTTCCTTCTAAGGAAACTATGCCAACGAACAATGTTGCATTGCCTTTCTTCAACGTTGCTGCTTTGCAACCATATCCTAAGGAAAGCTTTTGACATTTCTTCTCTATATCAACAACCCCAAGCCCTATGAAGTGCGAGAAACCAACACACCAACTTTGTCTAACCGACGCATTGCACCAACTTTTTTGCTCAAAAGTGGTGAAGATTCTTTGATACCAACTGTCTCGACCCTATGAGTAGTGCTCCTATTTTTCCGTTTTCAACTCTAAGGAATGTGCGACACCAAATTTCCTTACCTGCAAGGGCTTGGACTACTTGTGACTATTACACCCAGACTACACCTCTTCACTCAAGGTCTTCCCATAACTATGCCTTAAGCTACTAACTATTAGTTTTCTACAAGATCCTACTCAACTTACACACCTAATAGTCACTCACACTATAGTAGTTCAACACATAGCCAACTATACAATTAATCCTTACATGAACACCATAGTACAAGTATCCAACAATATACAAGAGACAATGAACACACAAGTATGGTGGTGCCCAAACTTGGCACCCGAACTCTTTATGAAGAATGTTACATATAGTGTAAGATACAACAAAGGAGTGTGCCCAACTGGAAAAATAATCATACACAGATATACAATAGATCCAGTATGATGCCCATACAAATCCTTGTCCAAGATAGTCTATAGGAAACCCCAAGATGTCCCTCACTTCCTACACATCCAACCTTGTTCCGTCCGTGGAACTTCCTCAATGCACGTCCCAACTTCTTCCCTATGTTAATCCATGCATACTTTAGTACTACTCAACACCAAGTGCGTTGAACTGGCTTGGCTATGTCAATCACCCAGTGCACCCAATTCTTGGTATCAAAAAATTGCTCCCGAAAGTGCACCCAATTTGTACTACTCTAATCCCACAAAGTGAGCCCAACTCATGATACGTTTCCACAAAAAAGTGTTCCCAACTCATGATACTTTGTCTTGACTGATTGTGCGCAACCTATGCTGCTTCTTCTTGACATACTACACCCAACTTACATTTCTTTGTCTTGGAAGACTATGCCCAACTCGTGTTACTCATCCTAGCAGAAAACACCCAGCTTGTGCTACTTTGTCCTAATAGATTGTGCCCAACCTGTGCTACTATGTCCCAACAGACTACACCCAATTCATGCTACTACGTATTAAGAGATTAAGCCCAAGTTGTGCTATTGTGGCTCGATGAACTATGCCCAATTCATGCTACCACATCTCGAATAACTATTCCCAAGTCATGATACTGTCTCCCGATGAATTACGCCCAAGTTCTACTTTCTCTCGACTGACTTCTGTTGGATTTTCCTTGGATGACTTGAATCACTTTTTCTTTGCACTCCACTTGTATTTATATGATGCACCCTTTCCAATGTGCTCCCAATCCAACTTAAGTGTGCCCATGTTGAGGCGTGCCTAACCTCATGTATGCCCAATCCAATGTGCACCCAATTCCCACAAGTGGATGACATACTCCGCAAGCAAGTGTTGGCTTTGCAAGTTGTCCCAAAGGGTGGGTACCTTGGTTCCACATGCCTAGAATTTGAATGTGCCCCAAGTTTCATGCTCCCATCCATCATGTCTCAGCAATACCATTTTCACTTAGCATTTTTGGAGTGTGTGGGAAACACATTCCCGCCATGTATTCATGTGCTTCCACAAGCCATGCCCATGTTTTCACAAGCCAAGCATGCCACCTCCACCACACATAACCTCCTTCACGCCCGCATGAGGGTTTGGCATATGTTATGGGAAGTGCACTCGACCTTCATGCCAAGGTAACATCAATGTGTTTTCTCCTAGATCTTATAGGTTGAAATTTGTAGGGTCTAGGGTATGTACACCTCCGTAGATGTTATAGCGGAATTTACCACACCTGGTGAATCACACTTGTATGGCGTTTCCTTGTCCCTCTGCAGACTCCTTAGACCCCTTGGACCATTTTTTGTCCTTTGATGTTTCCTAGAACATCCCTAAAAACATGTGAAAATTTCTATATGCGACTTTTAAACCCTTTATCGCGTATATACTTGGGTTTGACGTCTAAAACCCCGTAGATCGGGATGTGTACAAAAATCCAAATCCTTTTGGAGTTTTCCTTGACATGGATCCGAATCACTTGTCTCCTGGCCTTCCATATGCCTTGAGATCACTTGGATTTGACCTTTCATTACCCCATTGAAAAGCTATATAAGGAACCCTTTGGATACATTGAAGGCATAAGAGAATTGAGAGCAAAGAAACTATAGTCCATTGTTGCTGGAACTTGTGCTTGAGTCTGCATCCCTTTGTCCCTTGGAGCACTTTTGTGTTCTGCCCAAGCTTTCCCTTTGCTTGTGAGCTTGCTATCGAGAGATGGAGGATTGAGGTGGTGGAGGCCCAAGTGGGGGATTCAGTTTCTCTGATTCGTAGACGTGCCGACGGAGGTTGTATTCATTGTAATCTCTGATTTTATATTAATAGAAATATCTTTTCCAATCCAATAATGTATGTTTGAATGCATATTTTAGAAATATCTTTTCCTGTCAGAGTTGTCCTTCACAAAGGAAGGCTTTGCTTTCTGCCCTTGGTGTGAATGATGATAACTCTTCCTCTGTGATTAAATTTGAAACCACAGGACTGTAGCCCCGCTTGCCTTACTATGTGTCTCTTTTGATTCATGTAGAATGTCTTAACATGACCGTCAAGCGCACTGTGATTGATGAAGGCGCTGCTGCTTCTGTGATGTCTTTATCATGTTGGAAGGGTTTAGGTTCCCCTGAGTTGTCTAAATCCAGTACGATGTTGACTGCTTTTGATGGGAGATCATTTAGGCCACACAGGATCCTTCCTTCCCTTAAGGTCCATTTGGGAGGAAAGACCGTTGTGATAGAGGTTGAGGTGGTTGATGCGCCCTTTGACTATAATCTCTTGCTGGGTAGGAATTGGATGTACAGTATGCAAGCCATAGCTTCTTCTCTATTTCGCATTATATGCTTTCCATTTAATGGGAATATAGTTACGATTGATTAAACGTCATTCAAGAATCCGTCACTTACCGCATCTTTGGGAGCTTCGATCTCGATTGTTGAGCACTCTTAGCTGGAAACTAGGAGTGTGGGTGTGGGCATGTATCCTTCCTTTATGGGAACCTTTAGTTGCCTTGCACCTATCCTTATGATAGGGTCTAGTTTCGGTGAGGCTTCGACATCTATGAGATTGGTGTCTTTTCGCACGAATCATATGGAAGATCCTTGGATTCTTCTTACACCGAATCCTTCGAGTGAGCCCATCGTGACGGACGTGCCGTTGCCTGCAATTATGGTAGCTTATCAAGCTAATCTTGGGTGTGTTGCAGAGTCTAGTCCTTCCTCTTCACGGACAGAGGAGGAGGACTTGTATGTGTTTCCTGCATGGGAAGTTCAATATTCTCATGCGCATGATTGCCTTAATAGTGTTTTTCCTTCAGATGAAGCGATTATTGAGACCATGTCAGGGGTTGAGCCACCTTGGAAATAATTGAATCATAGATCTTATTTTCTTCCAGAGCTTGACTGCTTGGAGCGTGAGGACTTTAGGGAGGTTCTTAGTGAGATAATGGGTAGTCCCATGGTTCCATTAAGCTCTCCTGGTCCGATGGCTGATGGAAACATGGCAAATACATCTCCTACCATTCCTATCAATATCTCTCGCGATCTTGGCAGGATTGAGAATGTCTATATTGGGGCAGAATGTTCCCATGCTGAGATTCAAGAATACACCAAGTTGTTTAAAGAATCTCGTGATATCTTTGCTTGGTCTTATGATGAAATGCCAGGTATCAACCCTCGCATTGTTGAACATGAGATCAAAACTTATCCCAATGCTAAGTCGATTCGACAATGCTTGCGTGCAGTGAATCCTAGGAAAGCACCTGCGATTAAGGTAGAGATAGAAAAACTGTTGAAAGCCGGTTTTATCTATCCCTTTCCCTTGACGGAGTGGGTTTCAAATCCTGTTCCGGTAGGTAAGAAGCAGGGAGCGATCTGTATATGCACAGATTTTCGTGACTTGAATCGTGCCTGTCCTAAAGACAATTTCCCCACACCATTTATTGATCAAATTTTGGATGAGTGTGTCGGTAGCGAGGTTTTTTCCTTTATGGACGACTTTTCCGGATACAATCAGATACAAATTAAACCTAAGGACCAACATAAGACTGCCTTTATTTGTCCTTGGGGAACCTTTGCATATCGAAAGATTCCTTTTGGCCTTAAGAACGCCGGAGCCACTTTTCAGCGGTCTATGACCTTGATCTTCCATGATCTCAAATCGATTATCGAAGTATTTTTGGATGACCTTGCTGCTCATTCTTGTATGAGAATGCGTCATTCCTATCATTTGAGATTAGTATTCAAAAGGTGCCGCCATTATTTGGTCAGGTTAAATCCTCACAAGTGCATCTTTTGCGTGAAGTCTAGTCGCTTATTAGGGTTCATTGTTTCCAAGGAGGGTATAAGAGTCGACCCTTTGAAGGTAGAGGCAATACTTTAGTTGTCTCCCCTGAAGAACATTAGACATCTTCAATGTTTGCAAGGCATGGCAAACTTCTTACGGAGATTCGTTGTCAACTTTGCCAATTTGAATAGAGGCTTTATGCATCTATTGAAAAAGGACACCACCTTTTGTTGGGATGAGCGAGCCCAGGAGTCCTTTGATGCGCTTAAATGAGCCTTAGCATCGTCCCCGATGATTAGTCCACCCGATTATAGCCGTGACTTTCTACTTTATGTGGTCACGTCCATGGATATG
>LPNX010772997.1:1646-61207 GCA_001517045.1 Pseudotsuga menziesii | reverse complement strand
TAAGCAGGAGCATTCCTCCTCTTATTACCCTCAAGCGAATGGATAGGTAGAAGCAGTGAACAAATCACTCAAATCCATTCTCCAACGAACCATCACACAAAGCAATACTAATTGGTACATTATGTTATATCCTACTTTGTGGGCTTATAGAACCATTGTTAAGACTACCACGGGGTTTTTCTCCATATCAGCTTGTACATGGAGTGGAGTCAGTATTGCCGGTTGAGTGCAAGATTCCTTCTTTGAAGCTAGCCATAGAGATCTTACCAGAGACTTCCCCATTGGAGGAGCATTTGGTCCACCTAGAGCAACTTGATGAGCAACGCTGAGATGCCTTGGTGGCTCTAGAAGTAAATAAGCATCGGGTTAAGGTCCAGTGCGATAAGTCTATCTGTCCAAGGAGGTTGAGTGAGGGAGACTTGGTCCTTTTGTGGGATCAACTGAAAGAACCCTTGGGGGCAGAAAAGTTTAACCCCATGTGGCGTGGTCCTTACGTCGTTAAACGTGTGTTAGAGAAGGGCACTTATGAGTTAGTTGATTATGAGGGAACGGCCTTGGCAGAGCCTAGAAATGGGCTCTATCTCAAAAAGTACTATGCATGATTTTTAGCCAAGGCTAGTTATTTTATATTATTGTACAGTTTTGCATAGGTAGGTCTTTTTCTTATGGTGATCGGGTTTGTGATTAGTTTCTATTTCTTTTGGCAGATGTCAATGGAATCTTCCACCTTCATAGGATTCGCAGATGGTGCGAGCCGTCACACTCAACACTCAGCTTCTGCTGCTTGGGTGATTTATACTCCTATGGGTCAGGTATTGTCTTCAGGAGGCATATGTTTACGGCCCTCTTCAAACAATGTTGCTGAGTATAGTGCCATTATTGAGCTTTTGCGGGATGCCATTTCACATGGTGTTCTCTCTCTTGAGGTACGAATTGATTCGAAGTTAATAGTGTCACAGCTTAATGGTTTGTACCATGTTAGAGATCCGACATTATTAAGAAGATTCTTATGTGTGAGATTGTTAGAACGACAATTTGACAATATAACATACATACATGTTCCAAGAATTAATAATCAAGTTGCTGACTCATATGCTAACTACGTGTTAGATTGGCATTTGTTTCATACACAATAATCTCATCACAAACATAAATTTTTACACATGTAAATAAATAAATCAATCATCATAAATTTTTTTATAAACATCCAAAATGTGGTAATACATAGTGTCATAATATAAAAATGGGGCTCTCAAGCCACCAAACTATAAATACACGGTGGTACAAAATGTATCACTCCCAGGTATCTAAGCCTGTGGAGGAGGAGGGGGGTTGTGATCGTGGAATGTCACCACGGCTCTAGCTAACCGTCGAAATAATCGCACCCATGCTCATGCTACACCCACCACCTGGCGCTGCATGGCCTCAGGCAAGTCCTCGACTTGCGCCATGGGTACCCTGTGTGTCAGTCTCACGAAGTTGGTATGAATGCTTTGGAGCATCTGCTCCGCATCCACACCCGTGATGTCGTCTCCTCTTCCCCTACATCTATGACAAGGGAAGCGTTCAAGTTGCCATGGTCCTACATCTGCATGCATATGGTAGGTGTCACTATGTATTGTCACCCAAAAACATGTCTTTTGATTCCATATAATCAGAAAACACAAAAAAATTAAATAACTCAAAATTTTAAAAAAAGAGGGTCGAGATTTGTTACCAATGTCAGTGTATGTCGATCCTGGTGGAAGCAGCATGTCTGGGTCTCCCCGGAAGTCTATCCCCGCATAGGGGTAATCATCGATGGAAACTATCTGTCATCGCCACCATAGAAAGAAATCAGTTGGATAGGGGTTGGACACCCTACCTCCACCCAGTATACGCATCACATCTACCCAACACCGTTGGGCCGGATCTCGAACCCCATGTAGAGGAATGTCAACTCTAGGGCTCAATCCTGGAACACGCTCGAAGAAGAACATGCTCAGTATGCTGCTGAAACCAAGGTTTCGCACCCTGCCCATCTTGCAGTCACTGAGCTGTTGTTTCATGTTGCTCAACAATGTCGTACTCCAGTCATAAGCTATGGGCCTCATGCACTCCACAACATAGAACATCAATGGTCGCGAGGCCTGGTGGAGTGAGTCTAGCCCCGCTATCCTGCCCAGTGTCAGTAGAATGGCCTTTAGGCCTAGCACCTATATGGAGTTAGTTGGGATCTGACTCCCCACCTTCTCCATGTCCAGATAACAGTACATTACTATGTACTCATCTATAGTCAGGCCACCTCCGGGCCCGCGAGAGCATAGGTTCACCACTTCCCCCCGTCGAGAAATTCCAGTAATAAAGTATATGTCCTCCACTTCTATGGTGAGGGACATCCCGTCTATTTGGAACGAATCTAAGTCTGGATCCCAATAGTTTACCAGCATCTGCAGCAGTCTTGGTTTGGCCCTTAAGCCACCGAGACACCAAAACTTGTAGAGCCCGCATGACCGCAAAGCTTGTTGAGCCATTAGATCTGCCCTTACTGCCCCTTCTACATCACCATGTGCACGTTCTCTCCATTCTAGAACCATCCTGCACATAAAATTTGAGTTTGATCCATTAGAATACTTAAAAATCATTGACCACGGCCACATACGCGACTGTTTGCTAAACAGTCACATATGTACGTGACTTTGAGGGCATTTTCTGCGTATATTTAGGCCTATATGCGGAAAAACCCTTGATTTCTGTGTGGAATGAGGTGCGCATTTAAGATGGGCCTAGAATCCTAAATACACCATGGAAATTGATTAAATTTGCATCAAAATGAAAGAGTAAAGCATGGGTAAGTAACTGGAAAAAACAGTAGTGGATTCCGCCGGCTGGATCTCCTGGAATTCGCTGTTGAAGTTCTGAGCTCAATTGGGTAAAAATTTCAAATGTTATATAATGTTTTGAATTTTTTACTATTTATAGAATTTTTTCAAATTTTTTCAAATTTTTACCCCCTTTTTCTATAGTTTGGACCGTTTCTAATCCTTTTGGACTGTTTTTGGAGTAATTTATGATGTAGGAGACCATTTTGAGCGCCGTTTTGATCGTTGCTTTGACTCGTTCGTTCTCGTTACAGGTATGATGTTTAAACTGGCATATAGGTTAGGTTCACCCCCATTTGCATTTTGCACGACCTTATGACCGTTTCATTATAGCCTTAGGTATGAACCCATTCTATTATGTCACGAAACCTTCTCGCTGTTTTAGAAGTGGCATAATGTGAATGGTAGAGCTTGACCTTCCATGGGTACCCTAGTTAGCGCCTTATTTGCATTTGGTGCCCATGCTGACATTTTGTCCCTTAGGGTGTGGGAGTCCATTGTATAGTATTGCCATGACATTTCGCAAGAGCCTCATACTCCTCTTGATCTTTTGCTAGCCTATTTCCCTCAGGACTCCCTTATGTCAAGTTGTAATTGCATTATCATGAGCTTTTCCTACCTTCTTGAGCCTTACGTCGGCTTCCCTGACTTTTAGTTTCAGCCATATAGCCTGAGCTTGTCTCATGTCTAGCCATGCAGAGCCATCTTTTATATCCTTTGTAGTTTGATTCCCTATTTTACCGGGAGGGGACTTTCCCTTGAGTGTCACTATCCTACACATGTATCCTTGCATTGAGCATAGATACGTTCCACTGCCTGGAACTAGTTTGTTTGCCCATATGACACTTGTCTCCTCCTAGTCCGTAACTATAAAGTAGTTTTATTCTTTTTTAAGTTTTTAATATTTGAAAAAGTCCAAAAAAATTGAAAAAACCAAAAAGCTGGACAAGGAAAGATGTTATCTTTGGCAGCTGTCGAGTCGTGTCGCCTTCGAACAGAGCACTGTATATCACATCCGTTGGTTGGGTTTATAGTTTGACTTTAGGAGCTGTACTCATTTATCTGAGTTTATCTCCATCGACTGGTTAAGCTTCCAGTCCCCATGGAGCCTCTGTCGATGCCTCCTGTGTTGTAGAGATGTCCCAGTTTTGTCTATCGAGTCTATGCTGCCTACATTCAATCACCATTTTCTGTTAGGCTCTTGTTCGAAGGAAGTTGAAACCTGAGTTGGCCATTCCTTAGTTATCTTGACTTTGCATGTCGGCCATTCCCGGTATAGTTACTGGTTCATGCACCTTATGATCGAGTCCTTCCACATTGTACAGCTTTGCTGAGTAACTCGTGTTGGATGATGGGGGATGCCTTAATGCCCTCCTTCCATCAGATTTCATCCCATCGACCTCAGATCATTTATTTTGGGATTGGAATCTAGAGTCATTTTTGAGTGCCTTGAGACTTGCATTCATCAGTGGCAGGTTCTCTCACCATCGACAGTTCTTAGGGAATACATCAATGTCCCCTGATCAATGGATTCTCTCAAGTGTTTGACCTCAACACATTTATTCACACTTGTTAGTTTGCACTCTAGTACCTTGATTCCCATTATCATTATCGGTGGGTGATCTCGTGTCTGTTAACGGTATACATCAATGACTGATAATCAGACGATGGACTACTATGTTCGACCTCGACACCTCTATTCACATAGTAGGACTTGTACTTGTAGTGGTTTGTGTAGAAGGCCTGAACCATATTGGTGGCATCTCTTATATGCTACCTCCTTGATCATGCCAGTGTTCATGAGATTTCAGCTCTCGTGACTTGATTCCAGTGTATGTCAGACATTTCCAGCCATTTTGGAGATCTTGATCTGTTATATATCTTCAGATTTCATGGAGATCATGATCCCGTGTATATCTTCATCATGGAGATTCTGATCTATGTATATTGTACGTGGCAATGACCACCCATGTCATATTTTGTATCATGCCTATTCATGGCCATTGTACCCTTATGTATCCGAGACTGCTATATGTATTTGTAGTTATATGCAGAGTTGTATCATTGTACTATGTTGATTGGGTGGCTAGTCTTCCATTTGGGATTCTTCATCGCTCCACTTCTGAGATGGACTTATAATGTATTTCAGCCATTGTATGACCCCTCTAACCTCACACATTAGGGGGCATCTGTTATAGCAGAATTTACCACACCTGGTGAATCACACTTGTATGGCCTTCCCCTGTCTCTCTGCAGACTCCTTAGACCCCTTGGACCATTTTTTGTCGTTTGATGTTTCCTAGACCATCCCTAAAAACATGTGAAAATTGCTATACGCGACTTTTAAACCCTTTATCACGTATATACGCGGGTTTGACCTCTAAAACCACATACATCAGGATGTGTACAAAAATTCAAATCCTTTTGGAGTTTTCCTTGACATAGATATGACTCACTTGTCTCCTGGCCTTCTATATGCCTTGAGATCGCTTGGATTCGAATTTTCATTACCCCATTGAAAAGATATATAAGGAACCCTTTGGATACATTGAAGGCATAAGAGAATTGAGAGCAAAGAAACTATAGTCCATTGTTGCTGGAACTTGTGCTTGAGTTTGCATCCCTTTGTCCCTTGGAGCACTTTTGTGTTCTTCCCAAGCTTTCCCTTTGCTTGTGAGCTTGCTATCGAGAGATGGAGGATTGAGGTGGTGGAGGCCCAAGTGGGGGATTCAGTTTGTCCGATTCGCAGATGTGCCGACAAAGGTTGTATTCATTGTAATCTCTGATTTTATATTAATAGAAATATCTTTTCCAATCCAATAATGTATGTTTGAACGAATATTTTATCCATGGATGATTTCAAATGCTTATACATTGTTAATTATATATGCTAGAGTAGATCTAACACCAATATATATAGTATGCTTGTCTTGTTTACTTATTGTTGAGGAAGTGATTCATCAATTCAAGCTAAAGTTGGAAAGCTCAACGGGGATCTACTTCAACCATCCAGAATAAGGTACGAGTTTTGATCCTTTAGTGTTAGATATTTGATTTCTCTTGCATATTGGAAAGGATTGATTTTTGGAGTCAATCTGTCTATTGTGGTGCCCCAAGCCATAGGAATTTCTCTCCGTAACAGTAGACTTTAGTAGTCAAATTGATGAATTGAGGGGGTCCCTTATCCCACAAACAAGGGGTTCTCATACACCAATTTAGTGTTTTGATAGGCTGTGAATTTAAAAATATATTATTATTATTATAATTATTATTACTTGAAAATGTCATATTCTCAAAATATAGTTCAAAGAGATAGCGAGTTTACCTATAATTACAAGTTGGGTCGATGACATGTTTTGTGATTGTTTTTTTTCAGTTAAAGTTTGAATGTTTTTTTAGTAGTATGTTGTGCAATTTTTTATTTTGTTGTGATTGTTATTTTCATAACTTGGTGGAGTTGAATCCCATTTAGACAGCATAACTTATATATTGGTAGATTGCCAAATTCTTATGAATTTTCGATGGAGAATCCTTATTTTTCAATGGGTTTCATATTAACATGCTTATCTGTTGTTGGATGGTCATGGTTAAGTCTTGGTTGACATTTGATATTTCACATTGGGATTATTTGGGGAGGTTCTTAGAGTGAGAGCTTAAAGTTTCATTCAATGGTTAGGATTAAATTCCGATCTGTGACTTCGATACTTTTCGAAGAACAAATAAAGAACATTGAGTTGAGTCCTCTCAAATTTTCATTGGATGGTACATATTTAATATGATTAAGGTTAAGTTTATAACAATTACCTTTTCAACAAGGTTTTATAAATTTCCAAAGGTGGCATTGGTTAATAAATAAAAAACATGAGAGCACATGATTGGTTTGCAAGTAAATCTCATTGACAATTAACATTAAAAAATTGTTAGGAAATTCTTGAAGTATAACCTTGATTGTAGTCCTCGTAGTTAATATTTGCACGTTCATATAATATAGGCAATAATACTCCTAGATTAATTTTTTCAAAATAAATTGACTATACCATATTTGTATTAGATAGTATAATTGAAGAAGTGTAGAGCAAAACAACGAGCCACATCGTCTAACAGCGCACCATAACCACATCAAAGAATACTATTGACCCTCAAGTCAAATCCCACACATAACATGAGCCATAAAAAAGGATCAAACCAAAGGATAAGAGATCCCCTAATGGGGGTATACTACACAAATAAAAAATAGTCCAACAAAAAACAAAACCCCATAAAAAAAGAACAACCAAGCGAGAAGCCTCCGTCAATGTCATCCCTACAAACAAGCGAGAGAGCCACAAAAGAAATAAGTGTCGATATAGGATAAAATGTAAGCCTATAGTCCATTCAAAAGAATGTAAATGACTAATAAAAAAGATAAGGTTGCAACAATGAGAAGTTGATCAAAGAGCCTTCATCCTGCTAGATACATGAGACCAGATAACAACTCAAAATATACAACCAAGAATAAATAAATAACAAAACAAAAACTAGAAATGGGCCAAAGAAGACTACAACAGAAAATTAGCAAACCTCCCTCATCGACCAACTGATTAAGAACCCAACATTCTGAGAAGATGATTCCCTCTAGGGAAAGAAGATATTTCTTCAAGAGAGAATCTGCAATATGGTTATGTTCTCGACGAGAATGTGTAAAGGAGATCTTGTAACACCCTTCTACATGGAAGGGTGTTAGTTCTGTATAATTTAGGACGACTGTAAATATGCTTAGTTTTGAGCTTTATGTTTAAATAAATAAAAAAATGAATGATATTTCTATGAGTTTCTGTAATATGTCTTTGTAGTATTCTTTTAGTAGTCTTCAACCTATTTGTTTGATCATTTACTAGACTATTTTTCTACATAGTCTAGTTCTTGTAATTTAATCATAAAAAAATCCATGATCAAACAATAAAATTTGCAATTTCACTGTAAACCACACTAAATAGTAAATAGCATAGCATTAAACACTTTAAAATTTATGTTCTTACAATTTGCACATAAACAACCTATTTAACAATAATAAATATAACTAAGTGGAATACCTATATCTGGAAGGGTGTAGTAGATCTGTTAGTTTCCGCAGATCCCACACATTTCCTTGGGTCCCCTTAGAAACATGACAAATATGATCCGCCCTACCGACTAACTATTAACTTGCTTGCCATAGGAAATCAACGGATTTCCTAGACCCCCGAGCCCATAGACCAATAATCCCGAGAATAGCTTCCTTTTTTTCTAATTCCTTTGATCAATAGTGCAATAAACCATTTCCTTTGAGTTTCCCACCTCCTCAAAGCCTCGAGTTAACCCCCTCCTCGGTATTCCTCCTTTCTCATCCAAAAAAACTAATCTCATTCTCCCCACAAAGAAAAGCCAACCCCTCCTAGTCGCATAAAAATTTCCTTTATACCTTTTCTTCCTTCAAAATCCTTCGAACTTACTCCAACTTCCCCATCCCATTTCTTGGACCCCTTAATCATTCAATTCCCTTGTTTATTCTTACAAGTTACATAAAATATATTATTTTATTAATTGTTCGTTTCTTGAGCAGTCCAATCTCGTTCAAGCTAAATAAATTTTGTTAGGTGAGTTAACTACCTATTTATTATTAATTTCTTGATATGTTCAATTGGGTCCTTATGAGTCGGTGGGTTTATTACCCATACACTCACTGTATTCAATATTAATCAAGTTAAATAAAATAGTAATTCAATATTCATGTTGTTAACCTTTCAAAAATTGAAGTGGTGGTTTGTTTTAATTATAAAATCCAAATCCAGTTCCGTTGTCTTTTTCATGGCAGCAATTTAATAATATAACTTTTTAATGAGTCTCATCTTAACTCCCTTGGTACATTTAATTATTTAATCATTCATTTTGTTTTCATAAACAATGTTTTGGTCAATCCCTTTTATAATTATCTAATTTTCTAATTAAACAATTCCACTTATTCACTTATGATCTTTGGTAATGGATAGACTATTATTATTAATATTAGTTTAATAATAATAATAATAAAATCAATAATAATAATAATAATAATAATAATAATAATAATTATTATTATTATTAATGGTGAATAATATTAGCAACATTTATTTGTTTAATTGATAAGTAACCCAATATCAACATAGTATCTTTGTATTAATAAACATGTACCCTTAATGGGTTAATTAATCATGACTAACAATTAAACAATACAATTCTCCAGTGTTAATGTTTATCTATGAGACTTCACATTGACGACACTTATCTTAATTGTTTATTACAGTGTGTATATACACTGACTAATTCACTTATTTTACACATTAACAATTGAACTATCCATTACCTAAGTTTATTAATATATCCTTAACTAAGTTATCTACAACATTTTATACCATTATTCAAGCATGACACGTATGTTGACCATCGATATTATCATACATGTGAAAATTTTGTAACCCCAACCCGGTTTCAATTTCAGTTCACTGCATATGGTTTAATGCCCAAAACCCAATATGCATATTCATAAATAAAATAAAAATTTTAACTTGAAAATTGAAACACATGAGATAATTTCAACTTTTGCAAACTCATAAATTTTATGTAAACCTACTTTTTCCTGAGAAAATTATGACATCCAATGCACATGAAAAATTAGACTCAGTATTTTTAACCAAATTAGTCTAGGAGAAAACCCTGGAGGGAAAACTTGTATGAGAGAGAATTTTTATTATTTCTTTAGTCAAAATACAAATAGAACAATAGTGCTCATATCCCTTATATCTTTTCAAATTTTTTTCCAAAATCACTATGTACGATCTGCCTCGATTTTCATGCTGTATGGTCCTCGACCACCACAACCATTTACATGGTGTCCAGCTCCACCGATCCTGCCATCTTCGCAACCATCAATGATTCCTCGGATCTATCAGATCGTTGTTTCAGCAACGACGAGGAGATACTTGAATCCTTGTTCGCTTCAGAATATCCATGGGATGACATGCACCATCACTCATTCTTCATTCCAGGGGAACCTTTGTCAACATCAGATCAATATTCAGTGGAGACCAAAGACTTCATCCATGGCAATATGGATTGGTTCAAACACCCCATCCCGGCTCCCGACACCTTTGAAGAAGGAAATATGGCCAACATTTCACCCACAATTAAGGTTAATATCTCAACCAACTCGGAGGTTGTTGAAGAAATCACACTCAGATCATCATGCTCCCCTGAGGAAGTTGCTTCTTACAAAGCACTTTTTTTAGGAGATCCGTGACATCTTTGCTTGGTCCTACATCGAGATGCTCGATTTGGATCCATCCATCGTGGAACATCACATTGATACGTGGCATGATGTGGCACCCGTGTGTAAGAAAAAATAGCTCATCCACCCTTCAAGGGTCGCCGCGGTCAAGGTCGCCGCAGTCAAGGTTGAGATTGAGAAGTTGTGCACAACTGGCTTCATCTAACCCATTGCATACACCACTTGGGTTTCAAATCATGTTCCTGTGAATAAAAAATAGGGCACCATCCGCGTCTGTATAGACTTCTGCGATTTGAATTTGGCCTTTCCTAAGGAAAAATTCCAAACACCTTTTATTGAGCAAATCATTGATGCATGCACCGTACATGAGGTCTTTTCCTTCATGGACGGCTTCTCCGGATACAACCAAATTCAAATCTGGGAGAAATATTGATACAAGACTTCATTTACAAGCCCTTGGGGCACATTCTCCTATTGGGTGATTCCCTTTGGCCTAAAAATTTTTGGAGCCACTTTCTAGCATGCCATGACATACTTCTTCCATGACCTTGAGCACATCATATTGGTCTATCTAGACAACCTCACTGCTCAGTCGTGGAAGTGCTCACAACACTTAGACGACTTGTGACAAGTCTTACTGTGACGTCACAAGTACAAAATCTGTTTGAACCCTCTCAAGTGTGTCTTTTGTGTCCTAGCAGGCCATCTTCTTGGGTTCACCGTTTCCCATAAAAGGATTGCATTTAACCCTCTTAAAGTTCAAGCCATTCTTGATATACCCTCACCATGGAATTTGCACCAATTACAGAGCCTCCAAGGCAAGGCTAAATTCCTTCATCGCTTCATACCAAAATATGTGACAAAATCCCACGGTTTCTTGCATCTGCTTCGTACCAACATCACTTTTTTGGGGGATCAGCATGCATAAGATGTGTTTGATGCATTAAAGCAAGCTCTGGCTTCCAACCCATTACTATCTGCACCTGACTTCACCAAGGACTTCATCCTCTATGTGTCAGCCTCCGAAAATTCCATCACTGGTGTTTTGGTCCAAGAAGACAATGATCGTCAGGAGCATGTGATTTACTACGTTAGTTAGAAGCTAACCGGTCCCCCCTACGATATCCGACTAAATAGAATATGGCCCTCGCCGTAGTTTTTTCAGTCCAAAAGCTGCGCCATTACATTATTGTAAACCATACTCGAGTAGTGGCCAATTCCAACCCTATGCGGTACCTCCTAAGCCGCCGCCTCCTACAAGGTCACGCAGCCAGGTGGAATGTCATCCTCTAGGAGTTCGACTTGGAATTCGTTGCTCCCAAAAGAATCAAGGCTTTGGCACTAGTTGCACTAATGACACACTTGCCCCCGTTGACCGCATCATCACTACTTATGGTTAACCTTTCTGACGAGTTCTTATTTGTCATTTCCACGGAAGATCTTTGGTATGGGGTAATTCTCCTGTACTTGTGCACCCAAAATTTTGAGGCTCACTTAATCCGTGAAGACAGATGCCACATCTAACATCAAGCTACTCGCCATCTCCTTATTGGGGATGTTCTATACCATCAGGGCATCGATACCATATTACATAGTTGCCTCACCCATAATGAGGCTGAACAGGTCCTTAATGATTTCATAGTGGAGCTTACGATGGCCACCTTTCTGGTTTGGAAACCGCCCATAAGATTCTATGTGTTGGCTATTTTTGGCCTTCCATTTCCATTGATTGCATTAAGGCGGTTAAACACTGTCGCAACTGTCAACTCTTTGATCCAAAAGCAAGGATTCCCCCCGCGTCGTTACATCCCGTCGTCACCGTTGGTCCCTTCTGCAAGTGGGCGATTGATTTCATGACAATTAATCCTCCCTTGGCCGACGACCAAAAATACATTATTATGGTTGTTGACTATTTCACCAAATGGGTCGAGGCCATTCCCACGTTCAATTGCAAAGATAACATGGCGACGCAATTTTTCTTCAACCACGTCATTTCATGTTTTGGTGTTCCCCAACAGATTGTCTCGGACCACGATATCCATTTCGAAGATGTTGTTTGGACAGAAGTTTCAACCATGAGCACCAGTTCTCATCATCCTACTATCCTGAGGGTAATGGGAAAGTAGAAGCTGTCAACAAAATCATTAAAACTATACTCCAACTAATGGTAGGAAACCACAAAACTAATTGTCACCACATGTTTTTCTCCACCCTCTGGGCCTACCGTATGTCCATGAAGACCGCCACTGGATTCACCCCTTTCCATTTGGTGCACTGCGTTGAATCGGTACTTCCCATTGAGTGCTAGATCCCATCACTCTGTCTCACCATATAACTCCTTCCCGATACTTCTCCTCTAGAAGAATGACTCCTCCTGCTTAAACAAATCAACGAGGACCGTCATGTTTCTCTCCAAGCCATCGAAGCAGCTAAAACACGGTTGAAGTCACATTTTGACTCCCATGTTTACCCTCGCACCTTTAGCGAAGGTGACATGTCCTTGCTTATGGACAAGCCAACGACAAGTTAGGAAAATGGAAGTTCGATTCAATGTGGTACAAACCTTATCTTGTCCACTGTTTCCTTGGAAAGGGGGCATACACTCTTGCAGACTCTGATGAACAACTTTTGAAGAATCTCCGCAACGAGCTCTACCTCAAGAGATTTTATGCCTAACATTACCACCATGAGTCACTTGTATTATATTTTTCTTTTTTGTTTTACACCATTCTTAAGATGATTCTTATACTTTGCTTCCTTGATTGCTCTATATAGATCCTACCCCACGTCACTACACTGGATTTGCTAATGGAGCAAGTAGATGGTCTCCCAATCTCTCTTCGATCGCATGGGTTATCTATTCCTTGTCACATGAGTTGATCCACATTGACGGAATGTGTGTTGGCATTGCTACCAACAACCAGGATGAGTATGATGGTGTCACTGGTCTCTTGGTTGCCACCCTCTAGTTGGGTATTCGTCACCTTGATGTCTTCTTAGAATCCCAACTGCTTGTCTCCCAGTTGAACAATCGCTACCGGGTACGCAATCCTTGCCTTTTTATAAAGTTTCTCTGCACTAAATAGTTGGTTAGAAATTTTGAATCCATTTCATTCATACATGTTCCCAGAAACCTCAATAGTGTAGTGGACCAAATGACTAACGATGTTCTAGAATGGCATAAATGTCACCGCATATAGAAATTCAAGAAACTACATCATGCATAATCATATAAAAAACATGCATACATGTGTAACATACATCATCTNATAAACAGTGCCTCCATGTGCATAAAAAGAAATATATATATATATATATATATATATATATATATATATATATATAACATGTCATTAAGTGTTTAGTACAAAATGAGAAGCTTCACAAGCTTTCTCAACTGAATATACATAGCGATACAAAAATCCTAGTGCACCATCGCACTAGGGGTAGCTCCACTAGTTGCTAATCAGAGTTAGACTCATCCTCCTCCTCCTCCTCCTCCTCCTCTGTCTCCTCCTCTGAGGCCTCCTCCTCACTGGAGTTGTCCTCGTCCTCCATCGGCACGTCCCCTCAGGTTTCTACTCGAATGTACTCTATCGCGACTACAATCCTCTTCATAAGGGAATCCACTCAGGAGGTGCACAGTAGCAAGCAACAATCATATCATCATCCAAGTGCTTCCAGACATCATCAATAACACCCTCTAGCAGGCTCTCAATATCACGATGGAGCGACCACAAGGTCCTTTGGGGGTCGGGAGGAGGTGGATCCACCCCCTCCACCCTCGCCCTCCGTTGTACGTAACCCACGGGAGGTCGTGGTCCAGCATCTGCACATACAAATGGTACATCGTCAGTATCTGTCATAAACATCAAAATAGCTACCACTAAGCTAGTGTACTATATATGAATATAAACACATAAAACATCATGTATACGTACAATTTGGTCCCCAAGCCTGTCCTGGAGGTCGAGGCATCTTTGCATCTCCCCTGTAGTCTATGTCTACATGCGGGTAGTCCTCAATGAGGACTGGCAGCTGACTCCACTGTGCGAGCAGCTCTTGATTAAAGAAATGACCCACTATGCTGCCTCCCTCTCGGACCATCATCTCGCTCCATCGATGCATCTGAAGCTCCTGAGGCCCACCATCTTGTACTGCCAAGTGCGATCGAAGGGTTAGCACCCTCTCAAAGAAGAAGGAGCACAAAAATGAAAGGAAACATAAATCCCCTCCTACATTCCTACCATGGTTCAGCTCCCGCTGAACCACAGTCAGATACATCTGGTCCCACCCATAGTAGGTTCCCACCATCACACCCTCCATTATCTGCCTTCCTGAGATCTTGTGTGGTCTTGAAGACCCCAAGATCTGTACCACTATTGCCGCAACTGCTCGAGTCGAGAGACTCTCAATGTTGCATGTAAAAATATATGACTCATGCACATAAGCATATGCATAGTAGTGCCTCTCACAGAGATCGTCCAAAGTCTCACCACGTGAGAGCTTTGGCGTCATATCACCAATCACTCCCAGCATCAGGATCCTCATAAAAAAGTATCCATCCTACAACGTAATCTCAAGATGCTGCCCTTGAATGATGAAACACTTTGCCCCAACATCCCCAAAACCCACTAGAGTATCTAGTAACATTCACAAGATCTGCATCGGGGAAACCTACATAAACTTGAGCAATCCACATCGGGCTAGCATATCCCGCACTCCTGTACTACTCAAAACATCCCTCCGCATGTCTTTAAAATCATACTCCCTCCACACATGTCGATCCATCCTGCACAGAAACCCAAATCTAGTCAGACTCAGTCTCATAAAATTCCCCTCACCCAGAGGTGAAGTCGCTACTTTTCAGCCAATAAGTGCGATCCCAATCGTAGCAGTTGGCCAAACAGACGCGACTCAGTCACTACTTTCGGCTAAATAGTCACGACTTCATATCGTGCATGTCTCCTTGACATGTGTGACTGGGTCACGACTTCCTAGATGAAAAGTGCGACCCAGGTCGCGAATTTTCCCTCGAAAAGCGCGACCCAACACGGTCGAACCCTTATAGTTTGGCAAGGGAAACTAGGTGAGCAAATCACAAAACTAAACCACTGAAAAAGACAGTTTTGGCATGCACTCTTACCTACAAGTCGCGGATATGAAAACCACCAATCAAAATGAAATAAATCAGAGAAATATCTCTATGGTCCTCCACTTTAACTCAACACTAAATAGTAACAATGAAACATGTCATGTGGTCCCACCTTGTTTATAGGCTCCCTTGGGTCTATTTTTCTTTCAAGCACTGCAGAACCATTTGGAGTCTGTTTGAGACGTCGTTTGCACCGCCAGATTCAGTTTTCCATCCTCTACCTTTTGATGAAACCCTCATCTCACGTTTTCAAATTAACTTTTCAGGCTGATTCCCAGAAACCACATCGAGTTGCATACCATCACGTGAGTCTCCCTTTGTATGTATTGGCATGTTCACGAGCCATCCGCTCCATCCGTATTGCACAATTGGTCATCTTTTGACTGCCATCCATTGTCTCACAAAGGGGCACCATTCATGTTTGTATTTATGTCCATCAGCCATATATTGAACATTTCCCCCTTGCTTGATTGACCATTATGGAGTTTCTGTTAAGCTCTTTTCTGACTCCTAAACGAATGAAAAGATCGTCGAGCGCACTTGCTTCCTTTCCTACTCATTAAAGTATTTGAAAGGGCATCTACATAGCCTCTTTTATCCTTTTTTTTCCAGACAACATAGACTATCAAGAAAAATACCACCTTGGCACACTCAAACCAGGAACACTTCCCTTTGCATCCTTTTATGCTTTCTCGAGCATCGGGATTGAACTTTACAAAAAAACTCATTATGGGTTGTCTTTAAGCTCTTTTCCTGCCTTATCATCAAGAAAAGATTGTTGAGAAAACTTGGTTTAGTTCATGCTCGTAAAAGTATTTGAATGACCATCCAGTTAGTAGAGGTTTAACCTTTTTTGGCCTGATTGGACTATCAACGTTAAAGAAGTCTCTTATCCCCCCAAAAGGGTGGGAAATCTCTCCTATGTACACTTTTATCCCTTTTCGAACATAGGAGACTATCAACGAAAAAGAGACCCCACTGGAGTCTTCTTTCTGTTTTCAGATACTTTAAAAATGAAAACACCATCGATCATTTACTCTCTCGGGCTCTCTAAAAATCCATGAGATTGTTTCATAATGGTGTCTTGAGGTGCCACCCCATATATTACACTTCGGCAGCATTCCCCCATTGGGTCGCCTTTGTTCAGAGTATTTTGCGATGAGTCTTCCTTGGATTCCCTAGATATCAAAAGTCTAAGTTAACTCCCCCCAATTATTTCCCATCCATGGTGACATTCCCGATATTACAGTTATGATCCCTCTCCCATGAGTCAATTTCATTTGTTGCCAGGTCGACCCTGCCGTCATTCCTCTAAAAAAAGGAAGTTTGAGTCTCCCATGATTCCTTACCCCTGTTCCCCCACTCTGTGTGTCAGTCCCCATATTGTTCCACGTCTTTGGTTATCCCCCTCGTGCTTTTGGTCAAGGAAACATTATTTCCTTGGTCAGTTGCAAGTATTCCTTTGTCAACAACAACACATCTATTCCAGAGGATAGACCCAGAGGTCCATGTATCTTGGTTTCATTAACCTTATTGATGAGTTCCTTGGACCACTTGAGAGGAGTCATCAGTGCCTCTCAGGATGGTTATGTCTCACGTGCTCGACGTCAACTACATCATTGCGCCATTGAGATTCGTACATGGTATTGGTCCATGCAGTATTTGGTCAAAGTCCTCAGTTGTCCCCTGACTTTAGCACATTGGTGAGTCTCTTATGGGACCCAGACAAGTTCATGTCCCTTGTGATTTCTGGGTTGCGTTGGAAATAGTGTTCAGAAGCCCCCAGAGTATTACTTATGTATAGATTCATGATTGATGTGACATATATTATACCACATAGAATCTAACTCTTCATTAGTGAATCCCTACAGTTATGTAAATTTCTAGATCCAGTAGGTCATCAGTTGTGAAGATATTGCATTCCATGAGAATGCCATGGGTCCTATGTATTAGTTCTTCATATCGATATTGTATTCAGCCTCTCATTAAGGCCACCATTATGTAACAATAGTTGTATATGATTGGATCCTATATTTTGGAGCCTTGATCTCATTATTTATTCTTTTGACATTGTTACGAGCATGGGTGTGCCTGCCTCGTCCATATACATGTCACATATTCTTTGTATCTCACCCATTGATGGGAACCAACATTAATACAAAACCAAAAGCCACCGTGTCTCGAGTGAGGAAGCACTGCTTATTCACAGGTCTCTCCACTATCCCAATGATCCTATGATGTCTGTCGAGCATACAATGAGCTCCTGCCCTCACACATCAGGGGGCAATCTGTTAACGGAAAAAATTTCTCAACTAGATCCATGTGGCCTAAACCATATACAAACATCTTTTTCCTATCTTTTTTCTCTCATTTTTGACTTCCATAACCATGTTTTAACCTTATTCTCTCTCAAAAAACATAAAAAAGGGCCTAAAAACCATCAAAAAGACTTAAAAACCCAAAAAATGGCTTAAAAACCCTCAAAAGAACTAAACACCCACAAAGGGGCTTAAAAACCCCAAAAGGGAGAAAAACCTAAATAGGGTTTAAAACCCTAAATAGGGTTCCAAAACCCTAAAAGAGAGAAAATGACAAGAAAAAACTATAAAATAGTCTGGCCCGTTCTCCATCAAAAGATTCACCACTTATTCCTTCACTCATTTTTCTATCATTTGTGAGTATGGTGAGAATCATTCCTCTCACAATACCCACAACTTGCCAATCATTCCATTTCCCCACCATCTCCCCACCTTGTGCGTTGAGGCATCGTCCATACCATCAAGCCTGTGGAGAAGCGGTACCATCCAAGCTAGGGCACAGTGGCGCAATTTTACAAAAAAGAGAAGGTATATTTGTCCCATCTTGTTTATTTTAGTTTATAGTTTGATTAGTGTTTATTGTATTGTTAATCATTTGTTTGCAGCTTGTTTTTTATCCATTGGAACTCTATCCTTATGTCCCTTTGATGGAAGGGAGGTGCATTTGCACGTAGCCAAGGTGAAAACCCGGCTACAAATTTGAGCAAAAGAATTTTTGGCTAAGTAAAACTTACCTTTTTCCTCTGACATATTGGAGCAACATAGCCAGTTTCTTCGACAGGTCGGCGTAACTCGACTAGTCTCTTTGAAATGGTCGGTTGGGTAAAAGGAAAGTTTGCTCACTTGTTGTCTCGGTATAACTCAAAGAAACTGGCCAACATTGTTGTAAGTAACTCACAAATCATCGTCGAAATGACCAGAGGAGTTTGGTAAGTGTTGTCGATGTTAAAAGATGTCGAGTTTTCGGGGAAACTCAAAAATTTCCATCGATACGGTCGAATCCAAAGTATAATGGCCAATAGAATGAGTGTAGACAAAGAAAATTAGAGGAATTTGGCGAGTTGTTTCTGACACGGTCGGAAGAGACTTAGAATTGTCCGCTGAAACAGTCGTGAGAAAAGGTGAAGTGTCACCGATATGATCGGAAGGTTTCAAAGAGTATCGCCGACACTATCCATGTCACAATCCTTTTTCACTGCGACCAAAAGTGTTTTGCGCCAAACGGAGTTACGCCAACCACCACATTTAATTTGCCAACCACCGCTTTTAGTGATCCAACGACCGCATTAATGACATTTTCGTTGATTTTCCTATATATGGGCCAGTTTATTTTTGTTTTAACAGATGAAAAACTGTTCAACCAATCATCCAATATCGGAAAGATATTTGGAGCCATTACATCCATCCAAGCCAATGATTTTTCCACTCTTGACAGGTAGGCATCTCATTTTTTGGACTCTTCTAATTTTTCTGTTATAAGAGTAAAGCTTTTGTATTGGTAGCATGGTAGAGGCACGTTGATGCCTCGGTTGTGCAGGTGCTGAAATGGTGTCCAAGGAAAACAACAAGGGATGAAAACCCAGCCAACTTGCTTCAGGTAATCCTACGCAAGTATTACCCTATCCTCGAGCTATTTGGTGTGGTTAACACCCATGGATATTTGGGCTTCGCTGACATTCCTTGAGTTAGTGAATTTTGCTCCTTAAAAAGGAGACTTTGGGTTAAAGCTAAAGCCAATCCTAAATGAAATTTGAATGCAATCTAAAGTTAATAATACAATCTAAAATTAATAATTCTGCAACTATTAGAAGAAATTATATAATTACAGAAATAAAGGCTTAAACCGAATATTCAAATAAAACACTAACTAAACTAAAATCTAATTAATAACCTATCTAATAATCTATCCCAAGAGCGAAATATTATAATAGAAATTTGATGCATATAAAAGGTAATTGCTGCATTACTTAAAGAAATTCAAACAACTTAACAATTAATAGCCATTAATATGCACATCGGTTTTTTCTAAAAAATAACAATAAGACATTATTGTCGTTTTGAAAATATTGTTTATGCATTAAACCTCCAATCATTTATCATAATTAGATTAAACAAACATTCCACAAAACAATGCAGTAAAACATTAGCTAATTATTAATTCAAATGAGAAAATACAGGAAAAATACAATATAATTCAGATGAATGATTATTGTAGTGGTTTCTGGTCTTGTATTCCATCTTCAATAAGAAATTACAGAGCTTCATAATCCGCCCAAAAATCTTGTGGAAATAACCTTCGTACATTATTTCTTGAAAGAAATTTGCAAAAAGATTGCAGAGAAGAAAGCATTCCTTCTTTGGTATGATATTCTATGAAAATCTTCCCCAAGCAGTGTCTCTTCAGTTCTAGAGAAATCTCTCATCCCTGTCCAATGCCCTTCCACTGGTAACAGCGTTTACAAAACCTTCAAAAGAAAAACCCTTTAGCTCTGCGCGGTTTCCCCTTCACGAAGTCCAACCGTATCTATTTAAATAACATAAAACTTCATAACATTCTCCAAGAAGCTCTCACAGGATGCAATAGAAAATTCTTGAAATAATTCGGCTCCAACATGCCGAAAAATCTCCCTGCTAGTGCGCGATTTGTATACCTACGTCAACATACCAAATCACAAATTAATAATTCATGTAATCCCATAGCAAATTCTGTATATGAAAATTAAAATGAGAAAGCATGATAGAAAGATAAAAGATCTTCTCTTTCATATCCTTCTTAGTCTAGTAAAACAAAATATTCGATTCCCTCATGTCCTGCAAAATGTTCTCCCAAATAGTGATGACCCATATCTAGATTTCAACGAGCTCATCAAAATAATCTGCATCCTCTGCGTCCCTCCTTGAAATCTGCACAATAAAACTGAAATAAGAGGAGGAAAAAGAAATCACAAAATCGTTGAGAATACAAAGATAGTCGAAAATTAAAAGTAAGAGATAATTCTCCCTTTAACTTATTCTTGTTTGCATGATACTGTCAATTCTTTTAACTTATTCATATATTTTCCTCTTCATGAATATCTTTAAACACATGTAATTGTCTCCACAAATCCCTTCTCATAAAAACACTATGATTCAACTACATCCTTCTATATTTCAGGAACTTGGTTGGGTATCCCAGGCAGTAGTTTAACAAGATCACAGCACGCTGGATTGTACAACTACCTTGAGCCGTGACTTATGACGAGATCTCGTATGATCCAAGGTAATCTTTAAATATTCTATTACGATCTTCCAGGTAGATTCTAGTATAAGGATTTCTTTTTTTAATTCCGCAATGAACTACTGTTTTGGTGGGAAGTCTTTTGACGACTAGAGGGGACTTCATGCATTCAATATTTATTGGGCTTTATGTGATCTCCATTAAATTAATTATTAACCAATGGATCTTGGTGATATTCTTTGCTGTTAAAAATCGTAGAGAAATAGGATACCAATACACAATGGAGGACCGTTGGAAAGGCATCTTTTTCCTATGAATAAGCTGACAACTATGCGTTCTCTGTAGTAATTGTTTTCATGAGATAATGGTTCTTTTATTTATTTTTGTTTATTTGCAAATAAAATTAAATATTAGAAAAATCTTCATAGAAAGTAGAATCAATTCTTTAAATAATAACCTAAATATATATAAATATTTTATTTACATTATAACTTAAATATATATAAATATTTTATTTACGTTATTGACAATTTAAATGTCTTAAGATCGCTTAGAGAAGAAGGTCTGTTTGAGTATCACATAGTTATCTTGTCAAGCATCACGCGAGTTTTATATTGAGATATGCAAGAGGTATTTTCAAACCAAGACATGAGAAGACCAATGGTAAAATCATCACAATATCTCTATCATCGTCTCATACTCGCAAGGATTAATAAAGAAAAAGAAAACTTAAGTACTTACAAAATCTACATGAGGATTCTAGGCTTGCAAAAGTGAAAATAAAACTCCATTGAAGTCAAATATCGAACAAATGAAATACCCAACATCATGAGAGAATAAGCCATAAGATCAAAATACCAAATGAAAGGCAATAAATAGCTACCATTGGCTTATGTTGTGAAGACCAAATCTAGGTGGGGAATGTGAAATATAACATGTTGAGTTAACCACTGAGATTATTGAACCAACTAAAATGATAAAAACCAACTCAAATGAATAAAAAACAAATAAGTAAAAATGAAAATAATGTGAACCCCACAATCCGCAATCCGTAATTGCGGGTTGTGGGTTGCGGGAATGACAAACTCAGAATGTGGCCAAGATGCTCTGCAATCCGCAATTTGTGGGTTACGGGTTGCAGGTACGTGAAACACGTTTTTTTGTAAAACCTTTTTGCACTCCGCAATCCACATTTGCGGGTTGCGGGTTGCGGAAACACACAACGCAATGTATTAACCCAACTGCTTTCGACAATATGCAATTTGCGGGTTGCGGGATAAAAAACTCACAATATCTACAAAGCAATCCTGTAGTCAGCAATTGCGGGTTGCGGGAAAGACACTTTTGGGAAAAGTTATTTCTTTCCGCAGCTGACAAAAACCCACAAAAAATGCATAAATGTTTCAAAATGTTAACTAAATCAAATCATGACAAAGACCTAGAAATTATGATAAACAAAATGGAAATCCCAAAATGACTAAGGAATTTAAGCATCACCTTTTGCATATAAAAATTGGGGCTCCCATGTTTTGGATAAAACATGGGATATGTTGTAGCTACAAAAAATGGCGACTGGTTGGGAAGAACCAGTTATCTTTAAATTACAGTACTGAAATCTATGAAAATTAAGGATAAAAATAAAACGTCTTCACCTGCTAAATTTCAAATAATCTGAGTAGCTTAATCACTGAATGATATAGTATTGGTTAGACTTCAAAGCTTCTAAAACATCCAAGTCATTCCCATCATTATCCAAAAAAACCTTTTCTAAATATAAACTGATTTTTTTAAAATAAATTATTTACAAGATGTAAGAATCAAGAACTTTACCGAGAATTAACCTCAAGAAATCAAGCTAATCATATAAGACATAGTATTAAGAAATGACTCCAATACCACAGGAAGGACCCTACTACTAGCCAACGTCTATAGCCGCGACATATATGCCTTTTAACCCCACCTCCAAGTGCTTTGGTCCCAGTTTACTAATTTAGATACATAGCTATACAGTGACTCAATTTACTAATGGGTAAGTAGCATCAGATGACTCTCTACGAGTGTGGGATGGCACAAGATTCTTAAAGATTTATATATATACTATTTATGATTTGGAATCCCCAAAACATCACAGACGGAGCCATTGTAGCTTGTAGGCATCCATAGCCTCGACATGGACGTCTTTTAACCCATTTTGTCTGACGGCTTATATCCCAAATAGCAAGTTTAAAGAAATCTGCAAACTATGTGTGATGTGCTAATCTCACTTTCAGTTAGCCTAGTAAATGGGGGAGAAGACTTAGACATTCCTTAAGAGAAATGATGGCATAAGGAATCTATAGATTACTAATATTTACAAATTGAAACTTCTTTCCCAAAATTGATTCCCTTAAAAGTAATTAGATTCAGTCATATGTTGAGTTAAAGATAAATATCTAGGATAATGATGGAAAGATTCAAATAGAATTATCATCATTGTCTATTATTGTTTTTTCACAATTAGAAATTAACTAATCAAAACATTTGATTTCCAGCAAGCAGAAAACATTTATAAAAAATTCTTTCATGGATAAGATTTCAAGACTGTAAAAAAGTGATAAACTCTTTTATTTTAAAAGTAAAAATCATGAAAAACTCAAAACAAATCAATAAGAATGATAAAATAAAACCATATATTCAAGCAGAACCAAAAAACAAATCAAAATGTGCAGTTATAAAATTAAGAAGAATCTTTTATTCCATTTCATATTCGGAGAGAAAGAAAAGTTATGCACTATTATGAAAATATTGTCTCAAAACATTTCTAATAAAGTTGTTATAGTTTAGAGAATGCAGATATAACTTGAACATGAATGTTTAAAGTAAATCCAATGATAAACAAGAGCATACAAAATGAAATCAGGTAAAGAATGCTTCCCTGAATATGTTTGAGTCTAGTCTCATCTCCTACTCGGATATTGTCATTGTCTTCATAACTACATTTATTCACAAACAAAAACAAGTAAAAACAAGTAACGAAACTTATTTATATATATACAAATTTCTAATATACTTTAATAATAAAAACTCTAAGTAACATGAAACTTCCAATGAAGCCATTCAAATAACTCCAATCCTACAAAAACAAACAAAAATTCAATTAGTAAAATGAAATGAAGCTTTTTGAAATAAAAGATAAACAAGTCATACTTACTTTCTTTGAGATGTACATTTAAAAATAAAGTAAGCATAACTTTATCGTTCTCTGGAAGAATTGCAAGGAAAGACCTCTCGACCCAATTTGTAATCCTATCATAATATGCAAATGAGAGAGATATCCAATGAAAGTTTTCTATAAAAATATTGTGCAAAGAATCGTATAAAAGAATCTTGATATCATGATAAAAATTCAACAATTCTTCTTGTAGAATTTCCTCCCTATAAAGATTACCTTGCAGACAAACACACCTTTTATAATGATCCTCAAATTCAATTTCAAGAGCATTTGCTACATTATGGTAAATAATTCGTTCAATTTGATAGGGGCTAAATTGTTCATAATCATCATCTTGAGATAAACTAATAGAATTAAATAATTTATGTGAGAAATCATCAATTGTTATAAGATCCACATTATTAGTATTATGATGACAATCATCAACATTACTTATTTCATAATGATTTTTTATCTCAAGTAAATGATCATGATTAGAACAAGATTGTTGACTTAATAATTTCAATGAATCATAAGAGACTTCCTCAAACCTGCTTGTTTGAATATTTCTTAATTCCCATGCAGATATTTGATAAAAAAATTTATGGGAAAAAAGATTATTTTCTTCATCTTCTAAATGCAAATCCTCATAAGATTGTAGCAATGTAGAATTTAATTCATCAGAATATGAACTATGCATTGCGTTTTGGCCAAATATATCAGTGTAAAAAGAAAAATAAGTGCAAGCATTAAGAAAATGAAATTTCTTTTGTGGAAAAAAAAGATTGTCACAAGCAAATTCTTCATAAGAAAGATTCTTCATAAGAAAGTTTTTCTTTGAAAAATAAATCAATGGGCGGTTTTGCAATCTCATCATAAAAATCAGAATGTAGGCTATGACTTCGTTTAATTAGATTTGCAAATAATAAGTGCATTGTATGAGGACTCATTTGAAAAATTGGATGATTGTTTTGAGGCTTCTCATCAATGAAATTAATTGGTCTGATAGATGAAATGGAATCATAATAATCTAATCTATTTTTTGAACATGGTAAAATGTATTGATGTGGATCAATAATTTCTTTTTCAAATTGAGTATTAACATCTCTAATCTTTTCAATCAAAAAATCAGAGCACCTGGAATCATTAGCAATATTAATGTGTTCTTCAGAAGTTGAATTCAAGAACAGATTAGAGGAAAACTTAGAGGAAGATACAAATATAGTTTGATCTACAATCAATGTTTCTTCCCCTATATCTAAAATAGAAGAAGATTGAAAATATGATTGCTCGAAAAGAAGATTAGTTTGCTCATCAATATTAATGCATTCATCTTCAATTTTTCCTTCCTCTTTTGATGGAAACTTTACTATCTGAAATTTCTATAACAAAAGCATCCACCTTACTTTGTGAACAAAAATCATCATGCACATCAATACTTTGATATGTTTCTAAATTATCATCTACAATCAAATTATGTTGATCAAGAAGGAAACATGAATTTGAGATCAGATCAGTTACAAGAGGTAAGTCATCAAGATGAAATTTACAAAGAACACGACTGGTCTTTATTGAACATTGATGCATATAAAAGGTAATTGCTGCATTACTTAAAGAAATTCAAACAACTCAGTAATTAATAGGCATATCATTTTTTTCTAAAATATGAACAATAAGATATGCATTTTGAAAATATTGTTTATGCGTTAAACCTCCAATCATTTATCATGATCAGATTAAACAAACCTGCCACAAAATAATGTACTAAAACATTAGCTACCATCGGCTGATGCAGTGAAGACCAAATCTAGGTGGGGAATGTGAAAGATAACATATTAAGTTAACGATTGATATTATGGAACCAACTGAAATGATAAAAACCAACTCAAATGAATAAAAAACAAATAAGTAAAAATGAAAACAATGTGCACCGTGTGTGCACCTCACAATCCACAATCCACAATTGCGGGTTGCGGGTTGTGGGAGTGACAAACTCAGAGTGTGGCCAAGACGATTCGCAATCCGTAATCCGCAATCCGTAATTTGCGGGTTGCGGGTACACGAAACACATTTATTTGACACACATTTCCGCATTCCGCAATATGCATTTGCGGGTTGCGGAACACACAACACAATTTACTAACCCAACTGCTTTCGCAATTTGTGCCCATTGCGGGATGAAAAGTTCACAACATCTACAAAGTAATCCCGCAGTACGCAATTACTGGATGCGGGTTGTGGGTTGCAGGAAAGACACACTTTTAGGAAAAATTAGTTCTTTCCGCAACTGACAAAAACACACAAAAATGCATAAATATTTCAAAATGTTAAGTAAATCAAATCATGACAAAGACCTAGAAATTATGATAAACAATATGGAAATCCCAAAAGGTCTAAGGAATTTAAGCATGTCACCTTTTGCATATAAAAATTGGGGCTCCCATGTTTTGGATAAAACATGGGATCTGTTGTATAGATACAACAAGGCAACATAGTTTTCCAATTAGGATATTTCCCACTCTGTTATGCAACCTCTGAATCCGTGTCCGTAATGTCGTTGTCGTAGTTTAGGTGACAATTGTTTTCGATTTGCACGGGATAAAAGCCACTACGACTCATTTTTTTTAAATCCAAGATTGGCCTCATGGTTGTTCTCGTGCCGTAGCCATTAGAACGTAAAAATATTTAGGGCTTAGGGATTTCTAGACCGGTCTTTTAGAAACCTTGCATTCATGGTGTTTTTCCTTCATGGAGAGTTTTCTCTTAGTTTTTCTCTTTTCTCATGGTTAACTCATCAAGGAATCTACACAATGCTCATTTGTGTTTCTTTGGGAGGAGTCATATCCTAGCCGGTTTTTATGAACTTTTTAGACCCCGTAGACTTAACAGAGGGTAGAGACTACTAGGGGTGGATTAAACCAAATGCTCCACGGTTTGTGCGAGTTCTCATCAATGCGCTAAAGAGGATAAGTATGCAACATTGAATACACGTTGAGGATTTCAAGCCTAGACCCTAGACCCTATAACATTTTGAGACCTTGGAATGGTACTATCTCGACCGGTGCATGCAATAACGATGCGTTACTCACAATGCACTTGAATACCGTCGCTGTTACATTTAAAATTTTACATGGTTTTACTTGATAAAAAACTAGAGGATTGCAATGTTTTCAAAGTTTTGAGATTCCACCTTCCAAAATTTTGACATGAGTTACTGTAGTGATATAATGCATTCACCTAGATTTCTTTTTGCACCTTCACCTTTAAATAAATTCATGAGTAGAAGCCTCTTTTCCTCGACAAAGATCAAATTGATCTTTACTGCTCTTTTTCTCAATGGTGTCCTCCCCACCTTCATCAACCTGTATAAGAATAAAAAAACGTTAGTAAATTTGCAAGTGAAAATAAAACTAATAAGGAGAATTGGAGGGGGCTGCCGCCAAACTTTTGATGTAGGATGGAAACAGGTTTATGGCTTACACAAAACCATATGCATATGTGACTATGGTTTTCCTCCCAATTCTAAAATTGGAAAATGTTTGCATTTTTTAGGTCCAATGTAGGCTTTTCTAAGCTCGATTATACACATAGTGGGTTTTATCATTATAGGATACTTCAATACAATGATGCATTTTTATTGGTATTGATCTCTTTGGTTATTCAAAATAGCTGTGGTGTTACTAAGTCACTTCTCATTATGCTCATGTCACGGGTTCTATTTTCGTCGAGCAGGATTACCTTCCTAAGAACATACTTTAAAACAAGGAATCTACATAGTGCCTAAGAAAGGTAGTAAGAAGAAGGTGAAGGTCACTGAGGCAGACTCAAATGTGGAAGTCATCTCGAGCACCAGGAAGGAGACTAAATTCGAAGATACCAAGGCTATCACAGGAGTTTCTCTAGAATTCAAATGGGGAGAACTCTATCATATGATTAGAGATCATAACATCTCGGATGTTGGTCTCGAAGAGATGATCATATACCAAAACATAAGTAACTCAGGCATCACTAAAGCCGCTACATGCCTGAAGCTCTTTCCTTGCTTAGAGGTTATTGGGTGGATTCTACCCTAGACGAATCCCACCTCCAGGATTATCTCTGACATTAAAGGGGAAGATTTTGCTTCATTTACCCCTGCCTACATAACATTGGCCTACAAATGATCTCCTGCACAAGTTATGATGAACAATTATTGGATCAAAGGGATAAATATTGATCCCTTAGAATAGGAAAAGAGAATGATAGTGCCAGGGAAACAGTTGCGCCAAAAATAAAGTGGGGAGTATGATTCTCAAAGCCTACAGACCCCATTCAGAATCATAGATTTGATGCTGAACATAATTTTTGGATGAGCCGATGGGATCGTGTATAAATTGAATTGGGTTCCTCTAATCTATTTTATGGTCTTTGAGGGAACAATTTTTAATTGGGCGGACATCATATCAGACGACATGTCATCCTGTGTAGCAGTCATGGAGGGAGGTATGACCCAGAATAGGGATGAGTTTTACATGTCATCCTACCTTATTGATTGTATTTTGTGCAGGAACCCATTTGATGAGCTTGGGTGCAGTTGGACCCATACCGATACTCATGTTTATGTTTCTTATCAAATTCTTTGGGCCCACAAGTATGTGGGCTATGACAAACTCATTTGTGAAGAATGCCTAATGCCTCTTTGCGAGATAATTTTCCTAAAAGAACGGAACTTCCTATCTAACAATGCCATGGAGGTTATTAGCGAGTATGTAGACTACTTTTTATCACAGGAAGGAATGTACCTTAGAATGTATGGATGTTCTAGATCTCCATGCCTACTTCCAAAGTACACCATGGACTATGTAGTCCACAAAGAGACAGTGAGGAAAGTGTTCTTAAATGGAGTCAACAAATTCCTGCACGACATGAAGAAGGCAACGTTTCCCCGACTTCCCTTTTGCATCGGAGGATACAAATTCTCCAAGGTAAAAGGTGCCGGTGATTTTGTGAAAGAACTGGAGACTTTTCATTTTGGGGAGAAAAGTTTTCATAGAAATGATAGCAGAGGAAAGGTCGCAGAACATTGCACGACCATAAAAATACACTATGAATACTTAGAATTCTTCAACGGGGATGAATAAGTATTCAGAAGGGCTAACAATCTGACTGAGTTAAGAAAGCACTTTACAAAGAAGAGTGGTGTCAACAAAAGCAAAGATGGCAAGACTACAATGGGAATGAAGTTGCAAAAAAAGAAAGAGGAAAATATAAGGTTACAGAAGGTAGAGGTGGAGAAGAAACAGAAAGAGGAAAATGAGAAAAGGCAAGCAGAAGAATCCCAAAAGAGGAAAGAAGAGGAGAGATTAAAGAAAGAAGAATAAGAGAGAGAACAGAAGGAAGCTGAAGAAGCGACTAAAGAAAGAAGAAGAAAAGAAGAAGAGGACAGGATCAGGGAATATTTGGATCGAGAGGCAGCCTAGAATGACCCAACGGACCTAGAACGCCCTGCTTCATCAAGTGGAACAATCACAGGCGATCGCATTCATTTTGTAGAGCTCTAGCTCACTCCATTTACCCCATCTAAGCAGCACATGGTGGCTAGCTTAAATACGATAATTTTTGATAAATCAAGGAAGACCATCACAAGAAGGTCAGGAAAAAGGTTAAAGATGGGAATGCAAGCTGACATAGCCACCATCACTGAAAGCACTATGATGGAGGGTACACACAAGGACCTGAAATTCATGGGCTTGGTAAGCATAGTAGCTACACATGCCAGCGCTGACAATTTCGATCGGTTGATGGATGACGTGGAACGCAATTAAGAAAAAATAATTAAGTTCAAACATAATCTGGTTAAGAGACGAGGAGAGGGTATCGAGTTAAAAAAGGAAGTATGATTCCATCCTCTTCGAGAAATAAAGGTTAATAAGTGAATACCATATTATTGAGACAGATAAGGATGCAATTAAACATGCAACTAATAATCTTGGAGGGATAAAAGAACAACTTTGAAGTTCAAATTTTGCAGTTGGATTCAAGAGAGTCCGTGGCAAACCAACAAATTGAAGAGTTGAAAACTTAGGCAAAAGAGTTGGTAAAGCATAAGGAATCTATGGAGAGTCAACTAAAGCTGGCTAATGAGAAAAATCAAGACATCACTCCTTTCTATGAGCGAGCTTGCAACATTCGAAAGCAGATACATTAGGCTTAGGTAACTCTTGTAGATGAGATCTACAAAGTCAAGCTGATAATGAAAAGGCTAAGAATGATGGCGACAGAAACACTGGAGTTCAGAATAGGGATGATGGAAGTCACAGAAAAGGCCAAAATCCAGTTGACCTAGATGGAAGTTGGTTCAGAATTACCTGAACATCTACCCCAAAAGACTTCAGAGGGCCTAAAATCAGAAGCAACACTTCTATAGTTTTGTAGGAAAGTTGCTCGAAGCTTAAGCAGCGAGATTTCTAAAACTGTTGAAAAATGTGAGGCCTTTTATAAAAAGAGACAACAATTCCATGAAAAATGTCATGTTTCATTGGTTCCAAAGATCACTGATCTTGAGTAAAAGACCAACATATGGTGAATTTGCAAGACAAATCACAAGAGGACGTAGACTAAATAAGGAAGATAGAATATTTCAATGAAGAAGATATTAACCATTTTGTTGGGCAGGATTTTGTCAACATTTACCACTTATAATGCATGTGAAAGACCGCGACAGAAGAAGTGACACTCACAGAGACACAGTTGTCAGCACATGAGGTGACCGTACAAGTACTAGAGCCAATAAAGTACAAAAATAATGCAGAAGAGGCCAACGCATGGGGAGCATATGTTTCCAGCTTGGCAGGGCCCACTTGAGAATTTTGTTTTATAGAATTTTTGTCATTTTTCTAATGTAAAGCACTAGAAGAAAAATTTTGGAATCCTTAGGGTTAGGGTAGGTGAAAGGTCACTAGATGACAAAATCGTTTGTAATATAAATAGAGATAGGAAGTAGATAGGGAGGACTTTTGTCTAGTGAACAAAGGCTTGGATTATTTGTAAGAGAACTAAATTTTATGCTAATAAAGGACCTATTTGCTGGGAAAGGCTTGCACAGGAATTTTCTTGGAATGTGTGGAACTTTACAATTTGGAATTACTTCTTGTTTCCATACAACTGTGAGATCATTCTAACTTCTCTAAATTAATTCTTTGATTATGAATGATTTTTCTTTCTATGTAAATGTTTGTGTATGAAATGAGTAATGAATGGCTTATTATGTTAGATCTTTCTTTGATATTATTTTTGCTGTGAATATGCATACTAAATTGAAACAGTTGTCTGTGAGATTGATATGAATAGTTACAACACAATGCTCTAATTTTAAAGTTGCTCCCTATGGGAATAGAATAGATTAGCTTAGTATTCGATTTAAAAAAGTAAATGACAGGGCAGGAACGGTAATATGAGAGGTAAGAAGCTGCGCATCACTAGTGAGGTTTCTATTTATCGATTACATGCATTTAGATTAGGCATTTTCATTGCATCATTTAATAAAAGAAAAACAACATAAACTTTGAATCAGGTCGTAACCGATAAAACATTCTTTAAAACACATTAATATACGATAGCAGGACTGTTAACCGAACGGATTCCCCATACCAAATGGTGGACGATCTACTTGGGATAAATTATAGAGAATCCCTATTGTTGGTACCTGGGGATTTTCTAGGCATCAACACCTCCCAAAAGCACAATTGATGGTTATAGTGGAATCCACGCAACAATTGACTAGTGGAGGTGATAAATATCTATTTCTACTGAATGGATTCCCCATACCAAATGGTGGACAATATAATTGGGATCAATTATCGAGAATCCCTATTGTCGGTGCCTGGGGATTTTACTGGCATAAACACCTACCAAAATCACAATTGATGGTTATAGTGAAATCCACACAACAATCGACTAGTGGAGGTAATAAATATCTAGTTCTACCAGTAATGGGTCCAAAGTTCCAATCGAGAATACTTGGAAACACCCCTCAATAACAATAGATGACTTCAAGAATCACTTGCACTCCCGATTGTTCCTTGGAAATATCCTAAGTTTTGGCCACTATGGTTACCTAGCGTTAAGTATGGATCGGTAGTTAGGCCTAGGAGATATAATGTCATCTCCCTAACGACAAGGTGAATGCCTTGTAGGGTAAAGAAGGGAATCTATACCTCATCTTTTACCTCATTTTTCATGGTACACTTTTCTGATACGAGATTTGGAACACTTGCTTATAATAGTATTTAAAGTACCCTAAAAGACAACAATTTTATGCTTCAAAAATATGCCTAGTTAAACTAAGATGTTGGGTGTTGTTTGTATGCCTAACCCAATCAGCCTACCAAGCTAAAATGTTATTTTGTGAAATCCTATGGAATATTTTAGTTGGTGAGCATCTTATAATGGTTGTTTTTTAAGGATTTTGATGTGTATTAAATGAGTGTAAGGGAGGCATTTCATGCTTTCCTTCCTTTTTGATTCGCATAAATTGTGAAGAGCATACTCGGTTGGAAAGAGTCTTTAGGTCCCTTAGTGTGTGCTAGTGGGAATACACATGTGATGAAAGAAAATAATATTGTATCAATTAAGTGAAGTGTTAAAAAAAATGATCGTAACTCCCCATAGGAGGTATTTCCCCCTTCACTCCCTTTTTTGATTCACATAACTCCTTAAGAGAATACTTGGGAAGAAAAGGGACTTTATGCCTTGCTTGTGTGCACAAAGTGGATGCTACACTACTTTAAACTAAGGGTGATAAAGTAAAAGGAAAAAACCATATAATGTCTCGAATACCAGTGACAATAATGAGGTCCTTGGGGAGCCTCGAAGTTGGTTACCTAAGTTGATATCGAGGGAGAATGACCCATTTACTCTCATGGGATAATTACTAAAGGAACAAGTAACCATTGTAAGTTAATTAATTCCTAATTCATTAGTGAGAATCTTGTGGGTTGCAAATTGTTGAGAAAATAGATAAAAAGAAAATAAATGGCATACAACATGGAAATACAATTTACAGTCATGTTGCAACAAGGTAGAAAGATTCACTGGTGCATTGTAGCACGGGAACAATATAGAAAAATAGTGTTGATTTGGGCCAATAAATTCACACGAGCAGAATTCTGTTAAACTGCATTGTCAGCGTGTTTTTAGAAATACTAAGCACATGGTAGCACCCCATAAATGATAGGAACCGCGCTACTATGTAAAATGGTTGACATAGCCGAATAGAGGCTGTTTTTATGGATGAGGGGTATGGTCCTCTTCACCTGCAAGACACAAGATACCATAAATTAAACACACTTAAAACAACAACCTAAACAAAAATAAATGAACAAAAATGAAGTGGATTCATCATTTAATATATTGTGGGAAATAATGCACAAGAGTGCTTCCCACTATGGGATGGGGCTAGGACTTGTATACTGTAGCAAGGCCTTAGTATTTGGAGCCCCTTTATGGTTTGGTTAGGTGACCCCAAGTGATATTGCAATATTTTGTTAGAGGGAAACAAAACAAAACAATAAAAATGATAACACAATTTTAAAAAAGTAACAAAGGGGGGAGGAAATTCAAACTCCAACAATCAATGTGATCCAAACCACGTGTATATTTCTCAATGGTAAAGCTAATACAACACCTTGGAGAGGTGAGCTACAAATGGATGAAAACACTCTTCCTAAGGGAGGAATTTCTTGTCCAACAAAATTCTTGAAGTGTGGTTAATGAACCAATGTGTGAGAAGAGCACTTGCACCTTGAGGGAAGGAGGAAAGGGAAATTTGGAAATGCTTGGAAAGAGGGAAGAGGTGAGCTAACGGAAGTATCAATCAAAATTCCAGCAACATAACTTTTCTCTCAAATATTCTTACAATTAGCATGCCCATGGATTTATTTTATAGGCCAAGAGGTGGCCAAGAAATGACAATATCATAGTGTCAACCCATTGATTCATGTTTTGGATCCAAAGTACACTAAGAGGCCATTTAAGGAAACCAAGTGTGTGAGAGGCCAAATTTAAATTCAAATGGGTATGTGGAGCTTTCATGAGCCATCAATGCATCTCTGATGGGTGAGCTTGTCGTTTGTGTCAAACATGTGGATCTTGAAGGATTTTTTGCGCTACAACATAGGTGTTGTTATGTGGGTGTGTGTTGTAGCGCGAATACCTAGAGTTTAAACCGCGTAGTTGTGAATTTTGATTTTTTTGGGCCATCTTGGACTCATTTTTCTCTTTATACCTTGTAAAGGTATATTTGGTTGTGTGCATGTTGTATGTTGATGATGATTTACCATTTGAGTCACAAAATTGCCGCAGGTGTGTAAGTTTTTCATGATAACAGTTAACACGATACACACTAACTTATATTTTTTCAATATAATCCCTATAAACCATATGGCCTTTACCTCTAAAATCTATAACCCATAATACTTATTAACTCTTAATCCCTCACCATTATATCCCATAATACAACCCATAATACCTATAAAATCTTATCCTTACAATCCTATCCCCTATCTATTATTAATTATAATCACAACCCCTTAAAACCCTTAACCCATACAATCCTCAATGTTAATATAATCCCTATAAAACACAATTCCTTTTCAAAGTTATCATTTTGAGTGAACATAATATCAAATCAAATATTTTTTTAATTATTAAGAAACTTATGTGCTATAGATATTTAAAACCTACGTATAATTGTAATTAAATAATGGTAAAGTTGTGATTTTGAGTGCATATAATCTCAAAATAAATTATGTTTTCTTACCAATATTAAGAACAATTTATTATTATTATTATTATTTTTATGTATAATATATTTTTTATTGGTATACTTTTATACTCGTTAATGTCAATTAATTTGAAATTTTATGTTAATTAAAATTCATTAATGAAAAAATTATTTACATTTAATATTAGATGAATTTTTTTCTATTTAATATTAAAAGTCACTTGATTTGGAAACTTATATTAATCATAATTCATAATTATAAATATGTCCTTTTAAGTGTAATTAATTTGTAAATTAACTATACATTTCTAATTACTATTGGATTTCATTTATTACTCACTAGTTAATATTAAAATTTATTTATTATTTGTATACTTTGTTAATGTAAATTTTAAGATTATTTACATATTTATGCACATAGAATTTGTTATGCTCATTAGATATGCATAGATCATTCAACGTTTAAAACTCGTCAATCTGCATAATTAGTATAAAATGACTATTTCCATAGCATTAGAAATTAATATTAAATATCGACACACATATGATGCCATAATAATAATGCCACAATGATTCTAAAATTTTATATTGAATATGCAACGATATATAAATACCTTCAACTAAAATAAAACTATTTTTCAATCAATACTCTCATACAATCACAAACTACTTGATAGACAAACACATTGTGCTTCAAATTGATTGTTAGCTAACTAAAATTGTTTAAAAACATATGGTAATTAACTTTCCATTTCCACCGTCATAAGATGAAAAAAATATAATTAGAGAATTAAAGATAACAATAATAAAATGATACATCAACATTGTAAATGATGAAATAAAACAAGTACTTATCGCTCTATGTTGCCATCACCTTGATTATCTTCCTCACTTGGCATGATAGCATTGTTGTTCTCAAAAATATGTTTTGATCTAGGGTCGTTTCTTAAGATGAACCACCAATCCTTATCCAATACATCCGGTTGAGAAAATACTTGGTTACAGTGTTTTTGGAAAACATATGTCTCCTTAGTTTCTTCCCACATCTTTCTAGAGTTGATAAATACCTTCACATTATCATGATATTCCTTTACATTATTTCGGCTGAAGGTTTCCCACCACTTGCACCTAAAAATAACACATTGGAAAGATGGCATGTCCACTTGAATGATCTCCTGTATATTTCTGACGTAACCAAACTACCCCTATTAGGTTTTAATTACGTGGCTATCACAACTAGATTTATCGAACTCAACTTCCACTCCATGATCTCGTGTGACACATCCATCACCATCCTCGATGTGAAAATGATGCCCATACTCCACATAGATGGGAAAAAATGCACCTGTAAAAAAGTGAACAAATGGCGGCGTCATGTCTAATAACCTAACCATTAATATATACAATATATACTTTATAAATCAAAGGTGCATTACCAATTTTTTCACTCGATTCATATGTTTAGTACATCATTTTCAGCAGGCAGCTAATGACCAGATGCACTGTATTTCTCTCAGGACTTGTCAAAAACCCAACTGTTGAGATATATTGTTAGAGAAATAATCTACCTTAGTACCATGGTCATACACCTAGGACACATTTCATTAGCTTCTATGCTATATTCCATGGTCCAGAGTTAGGATAATTGATCATTTACTGATAGTTGAGGCACTCCACTTTGATCATTCTGATAGTTGAGGCACTCCAGGCTGACCATTATCACAACCTAGGCACCCTCATTGATGGAAGTCTATTTTGGTGCACCCCCCCATCCCCAGATTCAGGGATTGTGTTTGAATTTAGGTGCTAGTGCATGTTTGTGGTGGTTTTTGGCCTTCCTTGAGCATTTATTGCCTCCTTGGACCACTCCCACTCACCCATGTGCTCACCCACACCTAACATGCCTCCATTTATCTTCCATCATGCCTCACTCTAATTCACACTTTCATTCGTGACCGTTTGGAATGATTAGGAAGTTGATTAGTCCACCTAGGCAGGTTTGAGGGTCAAATCATGATCTAACACCTGTATGAATCCAGATGGCCTCCAAGGCCTTACGATTTCTCCCTATTATATTATAAACATGTTACATACATATTTACATGTTGGACAGTCATAATAGTATATGTGATTGACTACATTTGTGTATGTTATTTTTAGTCTTTCAATTGTTTTGTGCATATTTTGTGAGTATTATCGAATTGTGAGAATCTCCTTGGCTCCTATATCCTACTGTGAATAAATTATCACATCATATTAGAGATCTTTGGAGATGCAAATCAAATCTAGAGTGTTTGAGGAATTTTCTAGATAGATTTGAGTGTTTTCTTTGCAGGTACAATCAACAGTTTGTCACCTAGTGCGCAAGCAAAAATGGATCAGACCCATGTTTTGCTGACCCCATTCAACTATTTCAAATTTAAGGACAAAATGGTGATTCAGCTGAGGTCAAAAGGCCTGTATAGGGTCACCATGGGGAATGAAGTCAAACCCAACTCTATTGTGGAGAAATCAAAGTTCTTCAATAGGATTGATGAAGTGTTTGGAATTCTTTGTCTCCGCATTTTGAGGGACTTACTCTTCCATGTAGACATTCTGACAACTCCCAACAAAGTATGGGTCAATATTGAGACATTGTTTGGGAATACTGATGAGATGAGAGATCACCGGCTAAAAAATGAGCGAATCTCACCGAATCCATTTCATTATGAGACAATCTGATACTTCTTCACCAAGTTCAAATCATTGGTGCTTCAAATCAAGCAATGTGGAATAGAGCAGACAGAGGAGGAGCTCATATTGTCCATACTTTTGAATCTAGGTCCATAGTACTCAGTGTCTGTGTCTACATTCCACTCTAGAAAGCTCATAGCTCGAAACTAGCGCATGCTTTCACTAATTGACTTCATGGAGTCACTAATTCAAGAGAAAGACAAGCTAGTGCAAATGAGAACCATCAAATCCAGAAAGGATCAATCCCTTACTGCAATTCTTTCTAATCCATCCAAAGGAAATAAAAAATCTAGATATTTGAAGCAGCAAGAGAAGAAGAAGTTGGACAAACCCAAATCTTTAGATGGGGGTTCAAATCCTTGCAAGGAAAAGGTCAAGAAGAATCAATATAATACCAAATGCACCTGCTGTCACAAAGGGTGGCATCTAGATAGTGCATACATGAAGAAGACCATAGACATGATGGTGCAACTGCTTGAGAAGAACAACATCCCATTGCCTAAGGGCGCAAGGAAGAAGGATTGAGGTTCAGGCTTAGACAACAAAGAAAGGTTCCATGATTTGGTTGTTGGTTCTTCAGACCATTCTACCTTCATCATAGATTCAGGAGCTTCTAGGACTATGGCCTCCATATAAGACTACTTCTTGGCCATGTTTTCTAACAGTGGTCCATCTATTCGAATGGGTGATTATTTAGAAATCCAATCCAAAGGGATTGGCAGGATTTATTAAGAATATGGGTAATTCAATAATGTTTTGTTTGTACCATATCTAGAAATGAACCTAATCTCAGTGTGCCAAATGACACACACTGGAGAATCCAAGAGAGTAACATTTACTCCAAATGCAATGGAGATAACATATATCTCTACAGGCGAGGTTGTGGCTTTGGGTGTTGTTGACCATGAAGGAAGAATGTACAAATTCTCTCATTTCCTCCGCTACTCTCAAGGGAATGTTCTCTTGACTCATGCCAATGAGACAATAAAGTTGTGTCATGAGAGATATGGACATATAAAATATAGGTACCCCAGGCATTGAGCAAAGAATGCATGGTGGAAGGGCTTCCTTCTATCAATATATCAAAAGGCACATGCATAGGATGTGTAGTGGGAAAGCATCCAGAGCGCATATATGAGAAAGGGAAAGCTAGGAGAGTTGTCCAAGAACTTTATTTGGTTCATTTAGACCTCAATGGGCCTTTTCTTGCACCCTCTTATGGAGGATTAACGTATGTGTTGACCTTCATAAATTATTTCTCAAGGTCCTGCTGGGTATACTTTCTCAAACTCAAATCTTTAGTTTTTGAGACTCTCAAAGTTTGGAAAGCCCTGGTTGAGAATGCATGTGGGAACAAGATCAAGGTCCTTAGGATTGATAATGGCAAGGAGTATTTGAACAAAATATTTCAGAATATTTGTGAAAAATGTGGCATCCAAATGTAGCATTCGGTTCCCTACACACCACAACAAAATGGTGTGGCAAGGCACAAGAATAGAGCTCTCAAGGAGATGGAAACTTGTATGTTGGAAGCAAAGGATTTGAATACTAATATATGGGATGGAGCCATTAAATGTGGTGTATACATCCAAAATAGATCTCCTCACAAATATTTGTATGTAAAAACACCATATGAGGCTTGGATGAGCCACAAGGAAAGTGTTTCTCATTTCAGGGTCTTTGGCTCAAAGGCTTGGGATAGGATTCCTCCAGAGAAAAGAAAGGCCTTGCAACCTCAAAGAAAGGAATCCATTATGGTTGCACATGCTGAATATGAAAATGTATACAAGCTCTTTGATCCCTTATCTCATAATACCTTCAGTGAAAGGAGTGTGCAATTCGAAGAAGAATTCATGGAGGAGACTGAATTTGCTCAAGGGGGATGATCACATCCTCCACTCCAAGATGATGTAAGTGATGAAACTCTTTCTGATTTTTCTGATTATGGTATTTCTAAATATTATTATTGTTAGCACTCAGAATGTACCCAGGTTGTAAAAGGTATACTCCAAGGTAACAGCAAAACCACTTTAGGAAGAAACTGGTATTTTCTTCCAGAGAGGGATCTCTCAATAAAGATTTAACAAGACCAGATTTAAAATAACATTTAAAGATTTATGTATTTGGCTGAAACAATCACATAACCATTGGGCATGGATTCATATACAATATAAAGATACCACAAAGACATATACATGATATTCATCAAAGGCAAGATAATCATATCATCACAGTCATTTAAATTGATTTAGGTGGAACAAAAGAGATGAAGGAACAACCCATTAATACAGAGCATCAACAAGGATGAGTTCTATACCAACTTTAGCAGAAAAAATCATATAATATCTGAAATGATGATCAGAGCATAAACACATGAATTCCAATCATCTAACGCTATACTCCAGATACGAGGAAGAAACAAAATGGAGTGTTACACAAGGGAAATACAATCACATAAAGAAAGAAACACCGACTGTAATATCAACGACACATGAATCTCTGACAAAACTCTCATGCATTCACTTTCATTCCAAAAAACAGATATGTTCTCCAAAATTATTCACCACCCGATGGGTTCCAACCCCCATCTCTTAAAAAAGATGCATATTTATACATAAAATGATCGGTGCTCCAACAAGAAGATCCATAACAGAATGACCGGCTTAATTTAGAGTTTGTAACTGAATTCCTAACCCATAGGAAGTTTGTTACAACTCCAATCCTAACAGATCATAAAGTACAAATCAACTTGACAACAAACTTTCTCCCATCAGCTCCACGTCTTTGTCCCATCAGCTCCACATCTTTGCCCCATCAGCTCCACGTCTTTGCCCCATCAGCTCTTCAGTGCATGACACCTGTTCCTAGGGATGGAGAATATACTTTGTCTTTCCAAACCGCTCCACATCTTTCCACTGCTCCGAATTTGGGGTGTCATACTCCATCATTTCCCGAATTGCTACTTCGAGCTCCATATATGCTTCATAAGACTTTCTGGGAAATCTGCTCCTGATGATGGCGAACTTCTGCAAAATCTCAAAATATTCTGTGAGCATATCAACAATGGTCTTCCCTGTCAGGATTTTCTCCAAATCATTGAATTTGGAGTGGTCCATGCGGCACTGAACAAGCAGGTTATGATAATGTTCAAGTGAGAACATCCACCCTTCTCCATCCCAGAAAGAAGGCAACTCGTCTTTGAACAGTTCTTTAAACTCCTGTTTAAAATTATTAACCTGCAGAAACAATCCTTCTGATTTATCTTGGACCGTTTTGATTAAGTGATGCTTATGGATGATTTTCTTTGCCCGCATCACTATTGATACTCTATCCTTTATGCCCAATTCCTGCAACTTTTGATATGACAGTGAATTTAGAAAATTTAGTGTATTCTGAGCCGTAACAAGGGGTCTTTTCTCCATATGTTCGTTTACCAGCTTTAATCTCTGGTGGGACAAATTTATCATTATATTCAAATCATCAATAAAATTTAAATAGTGCCGGAACTTGGTAATCTCTATACACAAGGTATCCCAAATGATATGTTTTGCCCCCTGAAGAGGGCCCTTCCCAATGCATTTTTCTTTTAGCTCATTGAATTTCTTCTGTAATTGATTCCTGTCCTGCAGTATTTTCTTTTTGCTTTAATTTATTTTGGCCAATTCAGCTTTCATCTTTTCATTCTCTGCTTTCAAATCTTTGATTGCTTCTTCTTTCAAACTCACCTGGGACATTGGTACCAACAAATCATCAGTAGAGAAATCATCTAATGGCTTCTGGATATTTACAATAGACAAGTCCTCGCCGGTGGGAGTCTGGCTCATCAATTCTTCCATAATCTCCTTCTCTTCATTCTGATCTTTTTTCATCAAGGAGATTTGGGATAACAGTTCCTCCCTTTCGGCTTCCCACTTCTCTTTTTCTTCCTGTAGCTCTCCGGCTCTTCCTTTGTATTCCATCATCTCTTGATGGATTTTATCCTTCTCTTCTTGGAGAGCTAGTAACTCAGATGAATGAACATGTTTAGTACCTGGGATATTCAGTTTCTTCTTCAGGACCTAGAGTGCATTATCCTTTTCCTCTAACAACCTCTTGACTTCCTGGGTACTGTCTGAACTAGCAATGTCTGTCTGCAGCTTCCTAATCTGAACAACATTTGCTTTATTTTCCACTTTCTCATGTTTCAACTGAATTTCCAATTTGTCTATCAACACTTGCAATTTATTAATCCTCACCATGGCTTGTAGTAAGTCTGAGTAGATGATATCACTGGTCTGTTTGTGTAGTTGAATTTTATCCGGAGTGCTGATTTTGTCTAACCGGATCTCCATTTCAGACATCTTCTTGTCGCTTACTATAGCCATTTTAAAAGTATTCCTCTCAGCATCTCTAGCAGAGACCAGAGAGGTTTTCGAACTGTACAAACTTCTCACCTTCGGGAGAAAATTTCTCGTTTCCTCCATAGACTGTTTCCTCTTCTCCATGTAGCTGGCCTTTAGGTCTTCCTTCTACTTAAACACGTGGCATAATTCCGAACTCTACATCACCCTCCGAATTTTTAAAAGAGAATTGACTTACTTGCACCGCTTTCAGGGGAACTAGGGCACCTCTTTTGGAACCATCAGAAACCTCCTCATCTACAATTTCACCACTTTGAAGCAGCTTTTCCCTTTTATGGGGCCCTTCCTCGTCTACATCCATACTCTCAGTTTCAGACAAACTCCTCTTGACCACAATACCAGCACCTTCTGTTATTTGGGTCACTGTGACAGGTATAGTATGTGTCTCTTCATCAGAATTGGACCTATCAGTACACTGCAACAAATTGGCCACTGCAGCTAGCCCCTCAATAGCCTGATGCTCAAATGGTTTATTCTTGTTTTCCTATTTTCTTAATGAGATCACATGGTGGGGGTCATAATTCACATTTACATCTTTTATGAAATCCATATTCTCCAGCAACTTTTCTATAAATGACAGGGCACCTTTACCTTTACAAATGAAAGGGCCGAGTTTAAGTGGAAATTTAATGTTTGAAGATTTTTTGAAAACACCAAAGTGCTCTTCCTCAGACAGCAATCTCTGCCTCATGAACTCTAGTGCGAAAATCCTTGGGGTCAAGAAGGAGGGTAGCCTATAAGGCTGACCAATAAAGCCATATATTCTTAACACTGTGTAACCTTTGTACAGGAACCAGTCCCCCACCTGATCTTCAGGTGACGACTGCATTAGGCATCTCATCTCGTCCAGGACACGGGGCAGGTCCTCATCAAATAACATTCTGTACATCTTGGACATGATCGAATTGGCAAATTCGAACATGTTGATTTGCTTGGGAAAATCAGAAGAGCATAGAGCACTTAAGAATTTCAATTCAGTAACATTAGAGCATAATATCATGTTAAGCAAGTATGTTTGAAACCTAAAGAACTGGACCTTGGGAAACTCAGTCAACTGAAGGTGGATCGCTTCGGCAAGGTATTCATCTAAATTAAGCACAGGGACCGACTGGGACTCAGGGTTTAAAGAATTTATTCTTAACAGGAAACCAAGGATGACATCACCTATATGAAAATCGTCATCTAGACCTAACACTTGACAGACCAGAGACATTACCAATTGCACTTCAACTCTAAAAATGTGCAAGGGGTAAGGCGAGAAAAGGCCTTCAAGGGATTGACCTTCCTTCAGGATACTTGACAAGAATTGACAGTGACTTTCACTTTCACAATTTTTGAAAAACTCAGCAAGGATAGATTCATTTACAGACTCACGATTTACAGGGTAATTTTCGGGCAGACTAAGGTTTTCTCTGACGACTGAAGCATCAATTTTACACAGTATTTTGGACGCGGAACGACTCACAATAATCCTCTGAGAGGGAGAATAGTTCACCGCACACCACTCGGAAAATTTTGGGAAGTGGAGGGTTTGCTTAAGGGCGAAATGGTACAAAAAAGACTTGCATACATTCAGAACGTCATTTCCCTGAGAGTAATAAGACCACAATTTCTCTTTGCTGCCGGACACGCTCCCTGTGGATAGGAAGGGGTCGCACACGCCCCTATGTCTGTCTACTAAAAATTCCTCTCTGTCATCCATGACTTGAACAGACACTCGAATTTCTCTCCCTTGGTCCATTATTTAATTTACAATGGTAATTGGATGAAGGAGTTACAGGGTTTAAGTCCTACCTGGCTTACTGTGGAGGCGCATGCTCGGAGCGTGCCTGGACTGACAAATGGAAGCTCCCAAATCGCCAAGTCCTTTTCGCCGGGTCCCGAGCAAATAAAATAATCATTTGAGAGGTCAACCCTGCCTTTATAGGACCACACAAGTCGCCACGTGGACATAATTTATTTTCCGCAACCACCACTTATTCCTAACTGCCGTGCACTTCTATCCTCCGGGTTCATTTAAGACCCTAGATCTGATTTCTCTTTAATTTCTGGCCTTTAGATCGCGTACCACGTACCTCGTTCCGCCAGGTGCCTTGGTGATAAATGACGTGCCAGTCTCCATCCTGGAATGATATCCTATCCTTGATGATATCACCTTTTATCATGAGCCATTGGATCGGGTGACACGTACCGAATTCCGCTGGGCTCCATCACTTTAACCGTCGTGCAGCTTTGATCCCCGGAATTATTCTCATCCATTGATGTGATACCCCTTTAACTCTCCACCGTCAGATCATATGCCACGTACCAAATTCCGCTGGGCACTTCGGAATTATCCGCCGCGCTAGTTCACTCTCTGAAAATCATAATAGCCGTTGATTCGATTCACTTTGATTTTCAACCGTTAGATCGATCACCGGCTAACTCATTCCGCTGGGCGCTTTAGGTTTATCGGTCGTGCAGGTTCTGGTTCCAGAATCAATTTCAACCATAGATGCGATCCGAATTCACCTCTCTGCCGTTGGATTGAGTAGCATGTACCCGATTCCGCCGGATTGTGTCATTTTAACCAAGATGCAATTTCACGAAGCAGATTGGATATGGGCCGTGGATCTGCCCGAAACAACCTGATGGCCGCTAATCTGTGCGCCTGATAAACGCCTGGTCAAACCTTTATCTTCCTTGCATCTCTGAGGAGCGGAGAGAATATCAGCCATTTATTTTCTTCCTTCTTCCATTGCGGCTTAGGATCTTTGGTGACTTAATCGCATTTTGCCTATAGCTCCATTTTTACGATATATCCTTTAACCAAAGTATCCAAACAACCATTATTTTTCTTTCTCCACCATGGTTTATTTTCCTCTTGATAAATAATGGTGTTAACAATTATGACATGCATTTAGATCATGTCTCACCCATTTGTCCCAAGTGGGCTGAGAAAACCATTGAAGCAGCTGGGGATTTAGTTAGGAATCCACTAGATCCTAGAAAGAATAGATCTCACTTTCACAGTGTTTTCTCTACATGTGAATTGAATATTGTTAAAATATGCTTCATGATGGTTGGATATTATCCTAAAACATATCAAGATGCATCACTTGACCCAATATGGAAAACAGTCGTGCAAGACAATTTCAACTCATTGCAAGACAATGAGACTTGGGAATTGGTTCCCTTTCCCTCCAAGAGGAAACTAGTGCAATGCAAGTGGGTCTATAGGAACAAAGTGGATGTTGGTGGTTCATATATCAAGTATAAGGCCAGATTTGTTTCCAAATTCTTATCTCAAGTCCAAGGAGTGGACTATACAGAGACATTTGCACTGGTTGCAAAGATGGACTCTATCAGACTAATTTTAGCCATTGTTGCATCTAAGCACTCGGAGGTTCACCACAAGGATGTGAAGAGTGAATTTATTCATGGTGAAATTCAAGAGGATATATATATGTAGAAACATGAAGGTTTCATTGAGGATCATTCACTTCTATGCAGGTTAAAGAATTCTCTATATGGCCTCAAGTAAGCCCCCAGGGCTTGGTATTCCAAGATGGACAATTTTCTTCTCTCACTTGGCATTGAAATATGTAAATATGATCCTAATGTGTACTTTCATCATGTTGGTGATGTATTTCAGGTCATATTTTTGTATTTTTATGATCTTTTGATCACAAGTAGCTTCACTAAAGAGATTGGATTGATTAAGTGTTCTTTGCATAGTGAATTCTCCATGACTGATCTTGGATTGTTGAAGCAATTTCTTGGATTGGAAATTGAGAAACCTGAAGTAGGGATAAAGGTAAGCCAAAAAAGGAATGCTATAGACCTGTTATTCATTTTTAAAATGGATGAATGTAAGCCAGCCAAGTGCCCATTCCTTTCTGGTATCAAACTAGGTGAATTTGGTGCATCTCCATTGGTGGACAGCTCATTGTATAGACAACTAGTTGGGAGCCTAATGTATCGTACACACTCTCTGTCATATTTGGAATATGTTGTAGGTGTTGTAGAAAGGTATATGCAACAACCTCATGAGATCTATTGGAAGGAAACCAAAAGGATCCTACACTATGTGCAAGGAACCAGACATTCCGGGGTACACTATGATGTTGGTTCTCCACTAGAACTAGTTGGATTTACTGATTATGATTGGGATGGTGTTAGAGAATAATACACCTTAGTGCCATGGTCATATACATTAGGCACATTTCATTTGCTTCCATGAAATGTTCTATGGTATAGAATTCGGGATATTGATCATTTACTGATAGTTGAGGCACTCCTGGTTGATCATTCTAATAGTTGAGGCACTCCAGGTTGATCATTATGACAACCCAGGGACCCTCATTGATGGTAGTTGGCCTTGGTGTGCTCCCCCGTCCCCATATTCAGGGATTGTGTTTGACTTGAGGCGCTAGTGTATGATTTAGGTGGTTTTTGGCCTTCCTTGGGAATTTATTTTCCTCCTTGGGCCACTCCCACTCACCCATGTACTCACCCACACCTTGCATGCCTGAATTTATGTTCCATGACAACTCACCCTCGTTCACACTAGCATTCGTGACTTTTTGGGATTATTAGGAGGTTGACTCGGTCCACCTAGTGGGGTTACAGGGTCATATATTGAGCTAACACTTGAATGCATCCAGATGGCCTCCAAGGCCTTGCAATTTTTCCCTATTGTAATATATATCTGATCCAGACATAGTTACGTGTTGGAAAGTCATAATAATATATGTTATTGACCTCATGCGTGTATGTTATTTTCACTCTTTCAACTATTTTGTGCATATTTTGTGAGTAATTTCAAATTGTGAGAATATCCTTGGCTCCTAGATCCTATTGTGAATCAATTCTCACATGGTATTAGATATCTTTGTAGCTGCAAATCAAATCCATAGTGTTTGAGTTGTTTTTAGGGATTTTTCATATAGATTCGAGTGTTTGAATTGTAGATACAATCAACAATTTGTCACAAAGAATGCAAGAATAAATGGAGCAGACCCATGTTTTGTTGACCCAATTCAACTATTTCAAACAGAATTCTGAAATGGTGATCCAGCCGAGGTCGAAAGGCCTGTACAGGGTTACCATGGGGACTGAGCTCGAACCAACTCTGTTGTTGATAAATCAAAGTTCTTCAACAGGCATGATGAAGCGTTTGGAATGCTTTGTCTTATCATTTCGAGAGACTTTCTTTTCCATGTAGACAATCTAGCTACTCCCAACAAAGTATGGCTCAAGCTTGAGGAATTTTTTGGCAAGACTGATGAGATGAGAGGTCACCAACTCAAAAATGAGCTAATATCACTGAGTCCAGCTCATTTTGAGACAATCCAGGACTTCTTCACCAAGTTCAAATTGTTGGTGCTTTAGCTTAAGCAATGTGGCATAGAGAAGAAATAGGAACAACTCAAATTTTCCATACTTTCAAATCTAGGGACAGAGTACTTAGTGTTTGTATCCACTTTCCACTCTAGCAATCTCACAGCTCGAAACCAACGTATTTCTACATTAGTTAACTTTATGGAATCACTGACTCAAGAGAAAGACAAGCTAGTTAAAATGGGCACTATCAAATACAGTAAGGATCAAGATCTTGTTGCAGGAGTTTCGAATCCATACAAAGGAAAGAAGAAAGCAAAGGATTTGAAGTAGCAAGACAAGAAGACACAAGAAATACCCAAATATTCAGATGGAGGCTCGAATCCTTGCAAGGACAAGGACAAGAAGAAGCAAGAGAATACCAAATGCACCTACTGTCACAAAGGGTGGAATCCAGAGTGTGTGTGCATGAGGAAAACCATAGACATGATGGCACAGATGCTTGAGAAGAGCAATATCCCACTTCTTGAGGGCGCAAGGAAGAAGGATGGAGGTTCAAGCTCAGACAACAAAGAGAGGTGTCATGCATTGGTTATTGGTTATTCATAATCTTCTTCCTTCATCATAGATTTAGGATATTCCATAAATATGGCCACTGTGGAAGAGTTCTTCTCAGCCATGTATTATGAGAGTGGCCCATTAGAGGAAATTTCAACTCAAAATGGGCCTTTTAAATTTTATTCAAATTCCATGTCATCATGTGTTAGCCAATGAAATTGCTTTAAATTTGAAATACCGTATAGGTCTTAAACACTTTTTTAATATAAATTTGGAGATAGGTATCATAAAAAAAACTACTTTTTTTGTTTGTATTTTTGACATATCTCCCCGTGTTTTTACTCAAATTTCAATCGGGAGAGCTCGTTGGATGAAGAATTAAATTATGCATCCAACGAGTATCCACTCGGCATACTTTTGACGGACCCCGATACCCCAAAAACAAGAAATACCTGAAAAAATGGAATGATGATGTCATCATTCCATTTTTTCAGGTATTTCTTGTTTTTGGGGTAGCGGGGTCCGTCAAAAGTATGCTGAGTGGGTACTCGTTGGATGCGGAATTTAATTTCGCATCCAACGAGCTCTCTCGATATAAATTTGAGTTAAAACATAGGGAGATATGTCAAAAATACAAACAAAAAAGTAGTTTTTTTCTTTTCTTCCTCCAAAATTAATAAATATTATTTTATTATTTTAACTATTATTTTATTAATTCATTTTAGGAGGCCCATTTTGAGTTGAAATTTCCTCTAATGCAACTATTTGAATGGGTGATGATTCAGATATTGAAGACAAAGGGATTGGCAGGATCGATCTTGATGATGGGTATTTTAACAATGTTTTTTTTGTACCTAACTTGGCAGTAAACCTACACTTAGTGTACCAAATGAATCGCACTGGTGAAGCTGAGAGAGTAACATTTACTCTATGCATAGTGGAGATAGCAGAAATATCTACCAACAAGGTGGTGGCATTGGGGTTTGTTGATCAGCAAGAAAGAATGTACAAGTTTTGTCATTTCCTTCCCTACTAAAGAGGGAATGCGCTCCTAACTCATTCCAATGAGACAAGTAAGTTGTAGAATGAGAGAGCCAGCCATCTAAACTGCATATACCTCCAAGAATTGAGAAAATAAGGAATGGTGGAAGGGCTTCCTTCTATCAAGATCTCCAATGGCACATGCATAGGATGTGTGGTGGGCAAGCATCCAGAGCGCAGCTATGAGAAATGGAAAGAAAGGATAGTTTTCCAAGTACTTAGTTTGGTTCATTTATACCTCATTGGGCCTCTTCCCACACCCTCATATGGAGGATCAAGGTATGTGATGACATTCATAGATGAGTTCTCAAGGTTTTGTTGGGTTTACTTTCTCAAACTCAAATTTGAACTCTTTGAGACTCTCAAAGTTTGGAAAGCCCTCGTTGAGAATGAATGTGGGAAAAAGATCAAGGTAATTAGGACTGATAATGGCAAGGAGTATGTGAATAAGAGTTTTTAGAATCTCTATGAATAATGTGTCATCCAAATATAACATTTGGTACCCTACACATGACAGCAAAATAGTGTGGTAGAGCGCAAGAACATGGCCCTCAAGGAGATGGAAACCTGTGTGTTGGAAGAAAATGATCTCAATCCTAAGATATGTACTGAATCCATCAACTATGCTGCATATCTCCTCACAAATATTTGGATGGAAAAACACTATATGAGACTTGGATGGGTCACAAGCCAAGTGTTTCGTATTTCAGGGTCTTTGGCTCAAAGGCTTGGGATAGGATTCCTCAAAAGAAGAGAAAGGCATTGCAACCTCAAAGAAAGGAGTCCATCATGGTTGGATAAGCTGAATATGCAAAGGGATAAATTATGTTTGACCCCTCATATCAGAATACCTTCATTGAAAGGAGTGTGCAATTCGAAGAAGAACTCATGAGGGAGACCGAATTTTCTCAAGGGGAATGCTCACATCCTCCACTCCAATATGATGTAAGTGATGAATTTATTTCTTATATTTATTATATTTATGATTATTATATTTCTGAATATGATGATTCATATCATGTCTCATCCATTCGTCCAAAATGGGATGAGAAAACCATTGAAGTAGCTGGTGATTTAGCTGGAAATCCACTAGATCCTAGAAAGACTAGATCTCAATTTCACATTGCTTTCTCTGCATGTGAAGTGAATCTTGTTGAAAAATGATTCATGATGTTTGGATATGATCCTAAATGATATAAAAAATCATCACTTGACCCAATATGGAAAACATCCATGCAAGAATATTTCAACTCATTGCAAGACAATGAGACTTGGGAAATGGTTCCCTTGCCCTCCAAGAGGAAGCTAGTGCAATGCAAGTGGGTTTATAGGAAAAATGTTGTTGTTTATGGGTATGATATAAATTATAAGGATATGTTGGTTTCGAAAGGCTTCTTTCAACTCCGAGTGGACTATACAGAGACATTTGCATTGGTTGCAAAGATGGACTCAAACAGGCTAGTTTTAGCCATTGATGCATCTAAGCGTTGGGAGGTTCACCACATGGACGTGAAGATTTCATTTATTCATGGTGAAATTCAAGAGGAGATATATATGCATAAAATTGAAGGTTTCATTTAGGATACGTCACTTGTATGCAGATTAAATAAGTTTCTCTATGGCCTCAAGCAAGCCCCCGGGGCTTGGTATGCCAAGATGGACAATTTTCTGCTTTCACTTGGATTTGAAAGATGCAAGTCTGATCCTAATGTTTATTTGCAGAATATTGGTGATGTATTAAAGGAAATTTTACTCTATGTTAATGATATTTTATTACAAGTAGCTGCACCAAATAAATTGGGTCAATCAAGTCTTCTTTGCATAGTGATTTTTCCATGACTGATCTTGGATTATTGAAGCAATATCTTGGTTTGGAAATTGTGAAATATGAAATATGGATTAAGGTCAGCCAACAAAAGTATGTTGAATACATGTTATTGAAATTTAAATTTTTTTAATTTAATGCATACAAGTTCCCATTCTTTCTGGTATCAAACTAGGTGAATTTGGTGAGTCTCCATTGGTGGACAGCTCGTTGTATAGACAACTAGTCGGGAGTTTGTTGTATCTTACACAATATCAACCAGATTTGGAATATGTTGTAGGTGTTATAGATATATATATGAAGCAGCCTCATGAGATCCATTGGAAGCCATCCAAGAAGATCCTTCACTATGTGCAATAAGCCAGACACTTTGGGGTACACTATGGTGTTGGTTCTCCACTAGAACTAGTTGGATTTACTGATTCTGATTGGGATGGCGATCACATTGATAGGAAATTCACTTTAGGTTATGTATTCATTCTTTCACATGGTCCCATATGTTTTTCAAGTAAGAAAAAACATACCATATCCCTATCTTCAATTGAGGCCGAGTATAGAGGAGCAGTGAACGCAACTACACAATGTGTGTGGTTGCAATGTATTCTTTGGGAACTTGGAGTTGCATTTGATTCACCCACAGTCATTAGGTCTGACAAGTAAAGTGAAATCAATATTTCCATTGATCCAGTGCAGATATAGAGGACCAAACACATTGAGATACACATGCACTACATATGGATCTTGGTGCATGATTAGGTGATAGCCTTATAGTATTTCCCATCTGCAGAGCAAACTACTAACATTTTCACCAAGTGATTCACAAAGAATATATTCACCTATATGAGATCCCTTCTTGAAGTGGGTGATACATGGTGATGTCTACCATTCACTTTCATATTTTTGTATCCATGTCCATTTTTTAGGGTAGGTTTTGTTCCCATGTGGTTTTCCTCCTTACCTTGTTTTTATGGACAAATAAAGTTATTATGTTGTATGGGGTGACTTGATCCTTAGTTGCCAAGGCCTCCATGATATTTTTGGATAATATGTACTAATTTAGGCTTAAGGGGGGGTGTTAGAGTATAATACACGTTTGTACCATGTTCATATACCATAGGCGCATTTCATTTGCTTCCATGCAATGTTCTATGGTCTAGGCTTAGGGAAGTTGGTCATTTACTGATAGTTGAGGCACTCTTGGTTGATCATCCTCATAGTTTTGGAACTCTAGGCTAATCATTCTGACAACCCAAGCACCCTCATTGATGACATTCAACCTTTTTTTTCTCCCCCATCCCTAGATTCACAGATTGTGTTTGACAAGAGGCGCTAGTGCATGATTTAGGTGGTTTTTGGCCTTCCTTGGGCCACTCCCACTAACCCATGTTCTCACCCATGCCTTTCATGCCTTCATTTATGTTCCAGCATGCCTCACCCTCGTTCACACTAGCATGCGTGATCGTTTTGGATGATCAGGAGGCTGATTGGTCCACCTAAGGGGGTTTGAAGGTCAAATCTTGAGCTGACACTTGCATGCATCCAGATGGCCTCCAAGAACACACGATTTTTACCTATTGTAATATATATATCTTATCCAAACATAATTACATGTTGAATAGTCATTATTATAAGTGTTATTGACCTCATGTGTGTATGTTATTTTCACCCTTCTAGCTATTTTGTGCATATTTTGTGAGCAATATCAAATTGTGAGAATCTCCTTGGCTCCTAGATCCTACTGTGATCCTAATATGAATCAATTCTCACAGTAGAAATCCCATTAATAGAAAATCCACTTCAGGTTTTGTATTGATTCTTTCACATGGTCGCAAATGTTGGTCAAGAAAGAAACAACACAACATATCCCTCTCTTCAATTGAGGCCGAGTACAGAGGAGCAGTGAATGCAACTACACAATGTGTGGTTGCAAGGTATTATTTGGGAAATTGGAGTTACATTTTATTAACCCACAATAATGTGGTGTTACAATCAAAGTGCAAGCAATATTTCCATTAATCCAATGCAAAGATAGAGGACCAAACACATTGAGATACACATGCACTACATATGGAGCTTGGTACATGACCAGGTAATAGCTTGCAGTATTTCCCATCTGCAGAGAAAAGTGCTGACATATTCACCAAGAGATCCACAGTGAATAAATTCACCTATCTAAGATCCTTTCTTGGAGTGGGTGACACATGGTGATGGCTGGTATTCACTTTCATATTTTGCTCCATGTCCATGTTTGAGGGGAGGTTTTGTTCCCATGTGGTTTTCCTCCTTGCCGTGGTTTTTATGGATAAATAAAATTTATGTTGTATGAGGTGACTTAATCCTTAGTTTCCAAGGCCTCGATAATATTTTGGATAATTTGTACTAGGTTAGGCTTAAGGGGGGGTGTTAGAGAAATAATCCACCTTAGTACCATGGCCATACACCTAGGACACATTTCATTAGCTTATATGATATATTACATGGTCCAGACTTAGGATAATTGATCATTTACTGACAATTGAGGCGCTCCACTTTGATCATTCTGATAGTTGAGGTGCTCTAGGATGATTATTTTGACAACCTAGCCACCCTCATTGATGACAGTCTGTCTTGGTGCACTCCCCCATCCCCAGATTCAGGGATTGTGTTTGAATTTAGGCACTAGTGCATGTTTGTGGTGGTTTTTTTCCTTCCTTGGGCATTTATTGCCTCCTTGGGCCACTCTCACTCACCCATGTGCTCACCCATGCCTAGCATACCTTCATTTATGTTCCAGCGTGCCTAACGCTTGTTTACACTTGCATTCGTGACTGTTTTGGATGATTAGGAATTTGATTGGTCCACCTAGGGGGTTTGAGGGTCAAATCATGGTTTGACACTTGTATGCATCCAAATGGCCTCCGAGGCCTCACGATTTCTCCTTATTATATTATAAACATGTTCCAGACAAATTTACATGTTGGACAGTCATAATAATATATGTTATTGACTACATTTTTGTATGTTATTTTCATTCTTTTAGTTGTTTTGTGCATATTTTGTGAGTAATATCGAATTGTGAGAATATGCTTGGTTCCTGGATCCTACTGTGAATCAATTCTCACATATATCATTGGCATATTTTCTTTTAAATGATCAGTATAAGGGATGTTTCTACCATTCAACTGTCCGAACTGTCTGAATTATTTCCTCTAAATGTCCCATTCCTCCTCTTCTCTTCATACAATGTGGCCCACAATTGTGTTTCCTCTGTGTTGTAAAGAATGAATTTATTGATGGCATCAATTTATGATTTTGTTGTTGTTTTCATGAAATGAATTCGACATATAGTATGTGTGAGATCAAATATATATTATGAAGTTCATTGAGAATAGTTACTCTATAGAAATGCAATAAAAGAGAAGTGACTTAATCTTTATCATGCACCTTTTTCCGTTCGCTTGGAGTAGCTCCATTTTCCTTTTATCATCATCCCTTTGGTCATCCCAAATAATTGTGCTTATTTTGTGGTCAATTTGCTTGATGTACTCTGGTATACTATAAAATGAATCATTCACAATGCACCCCTCTTCCATAGACCCCTTGGGGTTTCCCTTGTCAAACAAATCCCTTCAATTTTGTTATGTACCTCTCTAAGAAGAATGTCTAAGGATAGGAAACCACCCTGACTAATTCAACCTCATCAACTAGGTGAATTAGAAGATGAAAGTGCAAGTCCATGAAACTCCTCGACAATTCCCTCTCAAACATATAAACAATCTTAGCTATATCTTCACACCACTATGAAATGCTTTCCATATGAATATCCTTTGATGTGATCCATCGTACAAATGCAGATAATTTAGATATGGAACATTGCAGGTCCTCAAGGAATTCATGGTTCACACATCCACGCACAAACAAATGATAATGACACTACAAAGTTAACACATAAAAAATTAATTGTGTTTTAACTTGTGGCATAAAAAATAAAAACATGTTTTTTACATAAATACCCTTAGAAGGTTGAGATGGTCATGTGATTTCAACCCCAAAAATGTTAATATACAATGAAGCAATGTTGTGAGTAGACCCATATAAATAAGGAACCTTCACACCCTTTATAACTTCATTTTCCAAAGAAAGGTCATCTTTCTTAAGACCCCATGGGACATCACATTCTTTAAAAGTCCAAGAGGGGCCAACCTCTCCTCATTTTTCTTGTCTTGGCCAATGCTTTTATTTAGTATTTGAAGAAATAATATATCTCCGAACAGCCAATGTGTCACTTTGTTTCGATGATATGTGCCTTCATAAAGAAGATGAAACATTTTTAAAAATATGCATGGGATCTAGTAAGTGGACAATATTAAGATGCTCCTAATATGTGAGCTCATAAAATATTGATTTCGTTTTCATCCCAATGGGAATTTTCACAACATAGGTGTCGAAGAATCCAAGATCATCGAACATAGTTTCCCCATTTAAATCAAACATTTCTACAATTTCCTTCTCCTTCTCTCTGCTATATGCCCTAAACCAGTGAGTCAATCTCATTATTCTAGGCCTTTGGGTTCTCTATGGTTTACCATTGAAAGCATATGTTTCTCTTCTATAAGGGTGGTCTTTTGTAACAAATACATTGGAGTAGTAGTACATCAACTTTTGTATGTGGATAGACCACCTAGCCTTCATAGAAGATCAACAACATTTACATCCATGATACCCTTTCGTTACAAGACTTGTGGTGTTATTGTATACGGAGCATGTTAGTGTTAAAGATAAATACAATTACACTAAATTAACTATGCCAAAAAATATTGTTACAAAAATAAACAAATCAATCAACATGTTTATCAAAGAAAAATCTTATTTATGAATAATTATGTACGGTGTACCCACATGTTGAGGAGGTCGATAAGCCTCTCCTAAAGTCAGCATATATTATAATGTATTAATTAGATAACTTTAACAAATTTACACTAGGAGCAGGTGTAACCACTCCAACTTCTCTCTTCATGTATAAATATACCATTTATTAATGAATACAATTGACTAAAAATTTGGTGGAACTTTTGTTTTTATTTAATGGTTGTGTGTGTTAATCTATGCTTCAATATGATGTGAAATACCAGTTTTCAACATCATGGCACCATTGCATCCTCCATTCATTCTAGGTGATCACAGTCACTAATGGGGGTGGTCGAACCTGCTCAAGGAGTGATTCAAGAAACCCTGCAAAAGGAAATGTTTAAAGTTGCATCAAATATTAAGGAAGATTTCTTTTTTATAGGTGTTGCACTATGGAATGATTGATTGTTCAATTTATATCAATAAAGTGGTTGTCGTGTTTGTTGGGTGAGTGTACATACACCAGCATAGATCCAAATCCTAGGCTCTATCAAGCGCTGAGAGGGATCAAATCTTTGGAGGTGCAGACCTCTTCTTAAGTATTGCATTCAAGACCAAAAGGCACATCTTTTTATTTAAGGTCCACAAATAATATTTTTATTATTAATATTTAATACTATTTATGGCTGCATATAATATTTTTTATTATTTTTTATTTTGTTAAGAAAGAACAATAAAACATCTCTCCCATACATAGTTTTTAAACCATCTGCAAGGTCCTAAAATCATGGGTTGTTTAGGAGGCCTTGCACATGGTATTAAAACCATTTGCAACTACCTCCTAAACCATGTACAACCATGCACAATAAAACCATGGGTTTTTTAGGAGGCCTTGCACATGGTTTTAAAACCATGTGCACTACCAACATTTTTTTTTGCCCATAATTCAATTTTTTATTTTTTATTATTTTTTATGATTTCTTTAAGAAAAAACATTACAACATCTCCCCTATATTGTGTTGTTTTTCTCACCGACATTTTTTATGGCAGATAATTAAATTTTTTAATTTTTTTATTATTATTTTGTTAGGTAGAAACATTACAACATCTCTCCCATATTAGGTTGTTTTTGTCGCCGACATTTATTTTGGAAGATAATTAAAAATTTTGTTTTTTATAGCTGGCATCTATGTAACGTTACGTAACGTAACGTTATGTTACGTAACATTACATAACGTTACAAGATCTCCCCCATACTGGGTTGTAGAGCACCTCTCGGCGCAATAAATTTCTGCACAAAAGAAAGATAAGACAAGGTTGTTTTCTGATTTTTAGTTATTTCCGCGTATGTTCCATTCTTTTCTTGTTCATTCATGGTAGAAATGTTATTTTTGAATTCCAAGATCATAAATATTGTTTATGGGTTTACCTGAGAGATTTATTTATTATAATCTCATGAAAAAAATGTTCTTTAAAGAGTGATGTTGGCCATTGTATTGATGAGTTTGTTAATATATCTAGTCTTAATAAACTAATTTATATAAATACACATCGTCCATGAGTCAAGCATGAATGAAACAACCCTCTCCAACTAAATCGAAGGGTGCCAACTACAGTTACAAGATAATCCCTCCACGTAAAGATATTGTTCTATTGAGTTATCACTTAAAAGCAATTGATCAATGTTGAGAATAGTGTTGGAATTTGACTAGAAAAATGATTTTTATGGGGTATTTTGACTATCAAATACGGTTAAAAATGTTAGTTAAACATTTTTTTTGAAGGGTAAATTTATCATTTAAACATGTTTTTAAGGGTAATACAATTTTCAAAGCCTCATTATATTATTTTTGAAGGGCAGCAAAATTACTAAAACCGTGACTATGAATAGTAAATTAGTAATATCAATACTTTTATCTTATTATTATATAAAATTATTTTTCCGAATTCCAACCTTAATTTCACTAAAATGAAAAATATTAAGTTAGTATTATTTCCATCATCCATGCTTTTCTATTTTGTAAGCTTTCTTGATTTTTTCTTAAAGCAAAAGTTGTCATTTAATAATGATTTTTCTATTATTTATTGTTTTGTGTACTATTGTAATTAGCATCTATATAGTACAAATTCTAGTGTGCACGTGAACTAAATGATTTCAAAGTTGGAACTTAGAAGATTGGAGCCTGGAGCCTAGAAGACCTTGGAGTTGGAGAGTTGATAGTGGACATAGAGTCTTGGAAAGCATTATCAAGATTCAAAGGTACTACTTTAGAATTTTATTGGTTTAGATTTATAGATTTGTTTAAAAATCTACCATGATTTTTTGTATATTATTTATAATGTATATAGATTTAAACTAGAAACATCACACACTTCTACAATCGTACCTTCTGAGCAAACACAGATGGTACGAATGGTCCATGGGTTCACTCAATATAAACATAGTTTTCTATTCTATCCTCTTCAATATTTATAACAGCGTGAAAGTTTTCTTGGTCAACCATATTATCTAAAGCCAGGATGAGGCCTTGAACAAGCTTTGATCCTCAAACTAGTAATTCCCAAGTATATTGTTTTCTTTGAAAGAAACGAAGTAATTGTGAAGGGGGGAAATATTTCCATGTAGACCGGAAAATGCAATTTCTCATTTTAGGTTATTCTGCTTTAAAAATTCAATATCACTGAGAATATAAACATCCATCACTTGAGCTACAATTGACCTTATGAGAAAATGTAACACATGGTAAGAATGATCCATAGGTTGGCTTTCTATTCATCCCTCTTCCGTATTTAAAACAACACTAACATTTTCTTGAGATTCCCAAACTAGTATATGGGTCAGTGCAAGAAGATGAGGGACCTTTAAGATGCAATCCTAGTTTTCAAAAACAACATCATGTTACCAAAAAATACATCAACCCGAGCCTGACATATCACTTGGTATGGTTCAACCTGAGCCTGACATGTCATGGAACATGTAGGATAGGAAGACAAATCGCGTACGCGTTATATAACTACAAAACACACTTGCGATATGTAGTTATAAAATGCGTACGTGATTTGTAAATCATAAAAAAAAAATTAAATACACAGTCCCGAACCTGCGGCCCATTTTCACAATCAGGAATGCGAGTTCGACGGGCCATTGGAGCGTTTGGAGCGAGACTACTGCTTGGGATTGTTGCAGGAGCTAATTCAGGTTGAGGGGAGGAGATTTCACTCGTGCATTGTCATCCAACAAGGTAATTCAATCACCCAATGTATTTTTTTTTGGTCAATTTTTACCCTATAATTGTGTGACTTTAGATGTGTGATATTCAAATTCACTTGCCTCCTATATTTTTTAATTCTCAAGAGCATTACCTTATACACCTAGTAGAAGAGATTGAAGAATGTGGTTAAAAGATGGAAATTTCTATTATTTGAATAAATCTCAGATTCAAATCCAAGAACTAAACTATCAGTATAAATACATTGAACATTGAATTGAGTTTCACTTTATTACAAGCTAATGTTAAATTTAAATAGTGTCTTATGATTTCACTTGAGGTCTCACGCCCACACCATTGGTTGATTCCTATACCCTTGGTTGATTTTCTATTGGCATTCCTTGTTCCAACATGAACTCACCCTTCTATGAAATTGTTGGTGTTTCTAGATGTTACATGGTGTATTCACCATATTTTTTGAAAAAAATCAATATAACCAATGTTATGACCTGAGCTTGATTTTTAATTAGATTTAGTTTGATATTTGAAGAGATGAAGTGGGATTTACATTTAGTATATGAATTGTATTGTATATGGATAATATTTGTAGGTTGCAATCACAATTGAAGAAGGTTTCAGATTACTTATGTTATCAAAAATTGACATGATTGAATGAGTAGTTAGCAAAATTTATTTAGAGTTATTGCACATCATGTTGTTTAAGTTTATTTTGATATGTTTTACATTTATAATGTCATGATGTTTTGAGTAAATCCCATGATAATGTTTTGAGTAAAGCCCATGATATTTTATTAGGTAAACACTATATATGTATGTGATTGGTTTGTTGTAGACAAAATC
>LPNX010772981.1:66800-70362 GCA_001517045.1 Pseudotsuga menziesii | reverse complement strand
TTACTCTTCTCTCTCGTTTTCCGTGCTTGCTTTCTTTTCCTGCAAATCACAAAAAAACGAAAAACAAAAACAAAAAAACTTTTTCCACACAATGGGGTTATATCTTGGTTAGCTTACCCGGAAAGTCTACGTTTTCAAGTTTTCTCACTGTTTCTGATTTGTCGTGATCGCACAAGGTGCACGGCAAAGAGCATACGTAGCCGAGAAGACAACAAAACAAAACTTTCCCTCACTGTTTCTGATTCGCCGCAATCGCGCAAGGTGCATGGCAAAGAGCATACGCAGCCAGGGAAGACAACAGGCCGAGACTAAAATAAAAAGATCTAGAAATAAAACTGATAAAATATGAGAGATTTAAAAAAAAAACAAAACCGTCACTGTAACATTATACCTTCAGATTTGCCGAAATGGGTGTTTCTGGAGCAAACGGAAATGGTTTTCGGTGAAACGAAAACTGTTTCCAAATGGAAACGGCACTCCGGACGCAATGGAACAGCTCTCATAGGCCACAAATGCACAAAAAATCCAGAACTAGAAACCCTTAAAAAATTTCGGCAACACCGGTTCCAGATCTTGATCAAAGCCGAAAGCGCCTCTTCATAAAAGCTCTGATACCATGTTAGGGTACACAGGGTACTCCCAAAGGACCAAACACCAAGAATAGCCGCTTCACACAAACAGATCACAGATCAATACACCAATGTTTGTCACGTGGTTAAAACCCTCGACAGGGAAACAGTCCACGGCCCCAGCCAAATAGCTACTCGGAGCAATTTATTATGCAAAAGAAAGAAAGTTACATGAGCTTCTCATAATCGGTCAACTAGCCAAGGACCCTCTATGCTCTTTAAATAGAGATCATAGACCAATCGGGTGTTAAGCCACAGATCAATGGTAGGTATGATCTAAGAGAAGTTGAACCGTCGGATCACTCTATGTCTAGAACATATCGTGACCATCGAATTAGAATATTTACAAATGCATACTAATGCATACTAAAGAAACACACTTTTACCTAACGGATATATTACACAAGTTGATCTTAACTAACTCCTAAGTGTCTAAATATCCTAACAATTTAGAGTGATAAGCTCTACAAAGTTGTTTGTGCCCAGGCCCTGGCCCAATTGGATTTGAAAGAAACGTTGATCAGATAGGTGGAAGATTGCTCCTCCTCCACATAAACCGTCCTTTGAGGCTCTGTCAAAGTAATCCCAAGGCTGGAATTTGTTTATGTGTTCCTCTTTGATGGTTCTTGGGGTGGGTTGATTGTTCTCTTGAGGGAAGTGGGAGAGGATCTCCAGGCTAAGATGGGTTATGCATTCTGAGTTAAATGCTTTGTCTTGAAAAAATTATTTGTTCCTGGCCACGTGGCCAAATGAGTATGAGAGGAAGGGCTCGAAAAAGTTTTGTTTTTTTTGGGGGGGTTGCCAATTTTTCTAGGTTTCTTCAATTGTACTTCAATTGAGGTTTCAATCCAGAGCTGGGGGAGGCTGGTGATTAGAGAGATTTCAGACCATGATTTCTTTTGGAACGTGCACTCCAGGAATAGGTGTTGGAAAGTTTCCTCATTTTTCATGTAGAGTGGGCATCTTCTTGGACATTCCACTTGTTTCTATTTCATTATGTTCTAAGTGGGGGATTTCCCAGAGAGTTGGCACCACATTAATATCTTGGAATTCAAAGGGAAATGCATTTTCTAGACTTTTTTCGACCACCAGGGATCAACGGCTAACCTGTCTAGTGTTGTGAGGAATTTATAGCCCAGTTTTGGCGACTATCTCCATGTTGGTGCATGGGACCAGATAAAAAATATAAATGAAATATGCATATCATTATCACAAATAATTTACAAGTACTAGAGATACCTTAACTTCATGGGTAATTAAAAGTAATGTCAACCTAAATTAAAAATGAAAGATTGAAACTACCTATGCTATTGATTTATTGATCTCAATACATTTCAACACTTTAATAATTCCTTATTCTTTATTTAGTTATCAATAAAATGTGTGACTTCTTCCCAACTATATGGTTACAATTGACTCTTCATTTATTATTTCAATGAAATGGTCAAATATTGATTTATAGATCTCAATACATTTCAACACGTTAATAATGTCTTATTCTTTATTTAATTATCAATAAAATGTGTGACTTCTTCCCAACTACATGGTTACAACTATATTGTTACAATTGACTCTTCATAGTTTATTTTAATGAAAGGATTCTTAATTTATTATTTCAACAAAATGATCAAATATTATGACATTTTTTCCAAACTATATGTTTACAATTGACTCTTCATTAGTTTATTTTAATGAAGGGATTCTTCATTTATTATCTCAAGGAGATGGTCAAATATTATGACATTTGTATAAAAAATTATAGCACAAAATTTTCTTAAAAATGCTGAACTATATTGTTCATTTTACTTGTTGCTCTATGGTTCATAGAGGAATGTTTGGTTTTCATTTTCGATACAGTGAGAATAAGAATGTTTGGTTTTCATTTTGGAGAAAGCGAGAATCGGCTATTATTATTATTTTTGGTCGTTGGTTTAATATGCTTGAATAAATAGAAATATTCACATTCAAATGATTTTAAAAAGTATTGTTATTTTTAAATTATTTTTTAATATTAATTTAAAATATTTAAAATATATGAGTATTTTTAAAAATAAAAACATATAATGTTTATTTATATAGACATTTTAATTTTAGTTTTTATTAATATTTAATAATTGCATCATTCATTTTGAAAAACATTATAATTGCAATCCATTTATAACTGGAAAATAAATATTTTTATTTTACTTAAGAAAATATTATGTTAAAATTATTGTAAAGTTTTTATGACCAGGTTTGTCAAGGATAATTGTAATTGAATATTTGTTTTATTTAAATAATTAAATGGAGAGACACCTATCCAAAGGAGACTGTTGAAAGAGTGTTCACTGACCCACTAGGAGGAATGAGCAGCTGTAGAAGGCTAAATGCTAAGTGGAAGCACTAGCATTTCACTTTCTAGTTGTTGCAGGAAGCAAAATCCCTAAAATTGTGGCCATGTTCCCTGAAAGGAGGAACTGAGTAGGTGGCTCATTTAGTTTCAATACTGACCCAAAGACCTAGGCAATCTTATAACTACCATCAAATTGAACAGGAGGATCACTACATTCTATTCCAAGTGAATAAACCTTGTGACTGTTGCAAACTAAAAAGTCAAGAACACAAGGAATTTGATGAGGGGATAACTAAAGTGAAATTTCTGAGTTAAGTCTGCTATTGAGTGCTAAGTTGCAGAGTATTCTGTTTGGCCTGCTATACAACATCTTCATCCTAGTGGTCCAGTGAACAGGATTGGGGGTCCTAAGCAAGTAATCTTGGCTGCTTCAGGAGACAGTTGGGTGGAACGGTCTCCTTTAGGTGTTTGTCCCACTTATGCAAATTATCCAAGTTCTAAATTGTTTGTTATTTATCTGTGACTTAATTCTATATCTGTATTTTGTTTATAAAGTCTGTGTAGTATTTACAGAGTTTAATGGTAACTATTCCATATTGTA
>LPNX010772981.1:41800-61800 GCA_001517045.1 Pseudotsuga menziesii | reverse complement strand
TTTGGTTTTTGAAACGACAATAAGAAACCAATACATGTCAAGGTTTTTTGAAGTAGAGAGGTCATGGGGAGAGCAAGGTTGTAGATGAATTCCATATTTAATTGGATGTAGTTGAGTTTTCGAGGGTTTCAAATATTTTGAGGAATTTGAGTCATAAATCCAATGAGAAGTTGAAGCCGGTATTGATGGATTTTGATGAAGATGAGGTGTAGGAGTGGCAGCAGTGGGTTCCTAGTTTAGAGTCCACTACTTTTTCATTGGAGTATGCAGGGGGGGTGTGAAGTGGGGGACTTTGTATTTGGATTAAATGGATGAAGAGCAGCAATTTGATGTGCTCAAGTGTCCCTATTTACCCCTCCCAAAGGAATCTAAGCATTTGAAACTCGATGTAGTTGCAAAAACGTTGTCGTGTCGAAAATGGGAGAAGAATTGATGCAACTGCGAATCTGGCTGCATAGCAAATGGATGTAGAGTACATGTGCTTCTAGTAACATAATGCTGGCATATTTCAAGCATTCTGGTAGAAGGGATTTCATAGTGCTCGAGAACACCACATGGTTCTATGGGCCTGACTTGCAAGTGTTGAAGAAAAAGATGAAACTCCGAGGATCCTGTGATTGTCGTTCCTCTCAAATGAAAAGGTTAGATTATAGAATTCCTTTTCCTTCACATCTCTAATCACATGATGAGATCTTGTTTTGACTTGTTTTTGCATTGGCAACTTAGAAAAATTCCTTTTCTGCTTTTCTATACACATATAGGAAATATCCAAGGAACCCTAGCCGTGCAGTGCACTCCAATTCTCCACTCGCCAGAATTTTATGTCTGTCACTACAACAAAACCCTATGATTAGCGTCTCTTTTAGCTTCCTTTTTTGTGTCCACTATCACTTTTAGTGTATTTTTCATCATTTTTTGGACAAAGTGGATGCTTTTCTACGGGATGGTGCTTTTGATGGCGTTATTTGCATCCCTTTTTAAAAGTTGGCACTATTTTGGATGCTAATTAGCATCCCAATTAGCATCTCAATTAGCGTCCCAATTAGCATCCCAATTAGCGTCCCAATTAGCATCTCAATTAGCGTCCCAATTAGCATCCCAATTAGCGTCCCAATTAACGCCCCAATTAACATCCCAATTAGCATTCCAAGTTAAAAGTTGGTGCTATTTTGGACGGATCATTAGAGTCCCAATTAGCATCCAAATTTTTGTCCCACGTAGCATCCCAATTAACGTCCCAATTTAAAAGTTGGCACTATTTTGGATGATAATTAGCATCCCAATTTATAGTCCCAATTAGCATCACAATTAGCATCCCAATTTATAGTCCCAATTAGCATCACAATTAGCATCCCAATTAGCGTCCAAAAAAGCATCCCATATAACGCCCAGAATAGCCTCCCAAAAAACGTCCAGAATAGCACTAGGAAATGCGCTAGGTTTAGAGCTAGGAATTGTGTTTGGAAAACATCCGATATAACGTCAGATTTATTAATTTCAACGTCATCGACCAATGTCAGTGTCAATGTCAATGATAATGATTCATGTGATAGTACTTTTGGTTCTCGATTTATCATAATGTCACCTAAATGATCGTAATCATGGAATTTTTGGATATTGATTAATCATAATGAGGGGTAAATTATCTTAATGTCACCTAAATCGTTGTAATGGAATTTGAGTGTCCCCAACAAAATTTGATAGACCCTAATGGCATTTCATTGTCCCTAACAACATGACGATGATGCATTATGATAATTATGATGGAGTGTATGGATATGATTTGATAAGTATAAGACTATATCATCCATTTCTGTGAGGTAGTAGGGTTCCTTGCTCATTATTATCGCAATTATATTGATGATGACAATGATGTTGATTTATTATATGATGTTGATGGTGATGTGGATGTCAATGATGATTATGCATGTGGTAGAACTTTTGTATCCTAATTGATTCTAATGGCACCTAAATGTCTGTAACGACATCTAAACGACCCTACTATCATCAAAATGACTGCAACGACATATAAATGACATTAACAATTACATGACATGAATCATAATGGTGATGAGTGATTAAGAACACTAATGGCATATGACTGACCATAATGACAATGATGACGATGATTTTGTTAATGCTGTACTTAATGTTGAAGATGAGGATGGTGATCAAGATGATGTTGATGTACCATATGGAATTGATGATGATGATGATGACACCGTCAATGCCCATGATTATTATGCATGTCATAATACTTCTGGATACTGATTGATCCTAATGGAACTTAAATGTTCATAATGACAAGTGAGAGACATATTAATATCACCTAAATGGTTGTAATGGCATTTAGTTGTTGTCGACGACATTCTAGTGACCTTAATGGAATTTGAGTGATTGCAACAACATGACATGGATCCAAATGGTGATGACTAGTGATGAATTATAATGGAATATGAGTGACCCTATCAATGATGATGACAATGATGTGGTTGATGTTGTATTTGTTGATGAGGATGATGATGACCATGATGTTGTTGATGATGTACTTATTGATGTTTATGTTGATGATGATGATGTCAATGATTATGATGATTCAATGTATGATGTACTTGACATTGACATTCACTTGTCCCCGACAACATTTGAGTGACCTTAATAGAATTTGAGTGACCTTAATGGAATTTGAGTGACCTTAATGGAACTTGTCCTCGAAAACATTTTAATGACAAGTTGGATTTATTGCATACATATTAATGAATATTCAATCCATTTATTGCTCCAATTCAAGTGTTACTTCTATGTTCAATTTCACTATGCATATTTATGGATTTTTCACCGTAAAATCAATCTCTTTCATTCTTCTTTCACCGTGAGGTTCAATATAGCGTGAAAATATTGTGGAATTAATAATTTTACATATGAAGAGTCACATTATGTTAAAAAACTTAAGTTGTTAATATTAAAAAATTAAGAGTTTGAATGTATATTCCCACATTCTAATTCAAACATGAAGAGTGGGAGGGAATACTAATAGAAATGTTTTCAAATGTAGTGGCATTCAATACCAAGCACATAAGTTGATTAGGTTGTGGATTCGACACAAATTAATGGAAATTTATCATAACTACTTCAAGGTCAATTTTTAGTTTACCCCTCGTTGCTTCTAATATGTGTAGGAATGCTCGATTTAAGATTGTTCAAGGTGATATACTGGTGAGATCTCACTATAATTAACCCATGGTTAATTCTTAATGTACCCCTAGATACTCTTAAGAGAGCTCAACTAATAAATCCTTAAAATAGGTAGATCATTGGGATTTTACCACAATAGCTCTTTTTTAATATCTATGCACCTTTAACTAGTCCTACTAGACATAGGAAGGCATAACATGTGAATCCCCATAGCAATAGATCAATGGGAGTTTACTACAACTAGCTTAGGCCCCATTCTCAATGCATCTCTAACCACTCTTGGTGGGCATGGATGATATCTACTAAAAAATATTTATGAGTAGATCGAGGGGAGTTTATGTTAATCCCTAGATATTGTGACATTACATTTCAATTGTTTTATTAGTATTGGGTCAGTGCAAGCTAATGAGGGTCACTTTTGGCATGTTAGATGCAATTGAAAACTGAAAAATTAGGAATCCCTCAACTTAATTGTTTTTTTAGATACTTACACAAAATATCTTGCTTTGAGTAAAAAAGATTAAATGTAGGAAATTGAATCACGTTTCCAAATATATAAGGTTTATGTATTGAAATTTTGTATAAATAGAGAGAGGGGGGTGGTAGGAGAAATAGAGAGAGATTGATGTAGGGAGGGATAGTGAGGGAGGTATAAATAAGGTGGAGAGAGGTTTTGAGAGACGAGGAGTGAGGGAGGGACACACACACACATAGAGAGATAGGCAGAGAGAGAGAGGGAGGTTATGAGAGAGAAGGGGGAAATACAAACACACATAGGAGTAAGAGAGATACCACCCTGAGAAGGGGAGAGATGGTGAGAGAGGGAGGGATACAAGGTAAGGGAGAGGAGGAAGGGGGAGGGATAAAGGAACATAGGAATATTGACTAAGGGAGAAGAAGGGAGAGAGTGCTATAGGGAGGGATAATGACAAGGTGGAGAGTGGAGAGGTAGGACATGGATGGAGTAAGGGAGAGAAAGAAACATATAGGGGGGGATGTAGAGAGAATGAGGGAGGTATATTTAGAAAGAGATAGGGGGTATCTAAGGATTATTGGGGGTATAGAGAGAAACATTTATATGCATGAAAAGAAGGGAACACTAATTTTTTTTTCTTTGTTTCTAACCATAAAAAACATTTGTTTTCTTATGATTTTATTCATTTCCTTAGCCGTGCACCTAACCTATTAATTGTGCTTAAAAGTATCGCGTGCGCATTATAATTCTACAAATCGTGTACATGTTTTTACTCTATATAACGTGTGCGCATTTTAGGACTGTAAAAATAGTGGATTGTTTTTGTCCGAGAGCAACTTTACTCTGTCTTTACGAAAAAACGATTATCACATGTTTTTTTTCAACAGAGCACGAGCCCGCCTGTGGAAATACTCACAATACACATTCTCCATCATTCTTTTTGTTATGCAGGTGCAACATTGAGGACATATTTCATGGTTGAGGAGCACATAGGATAAGATATCAAGCTTCAATATCATTTTGTGGTGATGGTAAATATACACAAATGTACAAGAGAATCAGCTTGAGGAACAATTTATGATTTAACTTTCATTTGCTTATTATTCAAGAGAACCAAAGGTAAATTTTCTCATTCATCATTGTTTTGATGGGAAATATGAACAATTGAGAAGGAATATTGAAGCACCTTGAAGGATCTATAGTTATAAAGAAAGTTAAAGGTTTGAAATCTTGTAATTGAGGAGCAGCAAAAACAAACTATATTGAATTGATCATTGTGGTGATGGGGAATGTACGTAACCAAGGAAGAAAATCAGCAAGGAAGAAGAAACCTCAAGAAGTCATTGAAGAAGAGAAAGAAAAGAGAATAATAGACATGATGAATCAAAGGCTTTCTTTGGAAACTAATCCAAATCCAATTATAGAGGATACCATGGTTCATCCTATTAATCCACCACAAGAAAAAAGGAAGCATTCATTAGAGGGACCTTCAATTTCCACAATATTTGTTGAACAAGCACCCCATGGAAGTATTCAAGAAGAAACATGTAGGTTCTCATTAGGGGATGTTTTAATTCCCAATTCAATTCAAAGTGATAGGTTACCATCTCAAGATGAAGCTCATGAAGAGGCATTGGACATGGAGCATACTGTTGAAGAGGAGTTGGACATGGAGCCTACTGTTGAAGAAGAAAATATTATCTAGACCATCGATGAGGATGTTGGACTTCCACCATCCAACTACCACGAAGAGAATGAAGGACAGCAAGTTGCTACTAAAACGCCAAAGCGTATTGTTGATGCACTAGATGATAGAATTCATGTTACAGAGAGAAATTCCTATCACTTGGGGTACCACAACAGACAGCTTGACTCTAGAAATCAATCCTTTCCTATATGCAAGAGAAACCAAATATCTAACACTAAAGGATATCGATTCATACCTTATTCTAGACGGTTGATGTAGATCCCTGTTGAGCTTTCCAACTCCATCTTGTGTTGATAAATTGCTATCTCAACACCCACCAAACAAGAGAAGCATGCTATATATAATTGTGTTAGACCTACTCTAGCATATATAATGAATAACATATAAGCATTTCAACGCATCCATGGATCAAATACTCATTTAAATACACATTATTGGACAGTAAAAGATATTTCTATTGATATAAAACAGAGATTACAATAGTGACAACCTCTATCGGCATGTCTGTGAATCAGAGAAACTGAGTCCCCCACTTGGGCCTCCACCACTTCAATCCTCCATCTCTCGATAGCAAGTTCACAAGCAAAAGGAAATCTTGTGAAGAACACAAAGTTCTCCAAGGGACAAAGGGATGCAGACTCAAGTATAAGCTCCGGCAACCATGGACTATAGTTTTCTTGCTCTTCAATTCCTCCCCTTTTCAATGTATCCAAAGGGTTCCTTGTATAGCTCTTCAATGGGGTAGTGGAAGGTTGAATCCGAGCGATATCAAGGCATATGGAAAGCCAAGAGACAAGTAACTCGGATCCACATCAAGGAAAACTCCAAAATCATTTGGCCTTTTGCACACATCTCTATGTACGCGGGTTTAAGGGTCAAATCCGCGTATATATGCGAGAAAGGGATTAAAAGTCACATATGGAAATTATTGCATGTTTTTAGGGATGATCTTGGAAACATCAAAGGTATAAAAATGGTCCATGGGGTCTAAAGAGTTTGCAGAGGGATAGGAAAGGCCATAAAAGTGTGATCCACCATGTGTGGTAAAATCAGCTGTAACAAATGCCCCCTAATGTGTGAGGTCAGAGGGGTCATACGATGGCCGAAATACATTATAAGTCCATCCCAGAAGTGGAGTGATGAAGAACCCAGTGGAAGAACTAGCCATCCCATTAGTACAATACAATGATCAAACTATGCACATAACTGCAAGTAGATGTGGCAGTATCGGATACATAAGAGTACAATGGCCATGAATAGGCATGATACAAAATATGACATGTGTGGTCATCGCCACGTATAATATAGATAGCTCAGAATCTCCATGATGAAGATATACACAGGATCATGATCTCCATGAAGGCTGAAGATATATAATGGATTAAGATCTCCATAATGGCTGGAAATATCTGACATATACTAGAATCAAGTCACGAGAGCTGAAATATCATGAACACTGGCATGATCAAGGAGGTAGCATATATAAGATGCCACCAGTCTGGAAGGTATTATACACAAATTGTTATGATTACATATCCTACTATGTGAATAGAGGTGTCGAGGTTGAACATAGTATTCCATCGTCTGATTACCGGTCATTGATGTATACCATTAACAGATGCGAGATCACCCACTGATAATGAAAATGGGAATCAAGGTACTAGAATGCAAACTAACAAGTGTGAATAAATGTGTTGAGGTTGAACACTTGAGAAAATCCATTGATCAGGGGACACTGATGTATTCCCAAAAAATTGTCGATGGCGAGAGAACCTGCCACTGATGACTGCAAGTCTCCAGGCACTCAAAAATGAATCTAGATTCCTATCCCAGAATAAATGATCTGAAGTCGATGGGATGAAATCCGCTGGAAGGAGGGAATTAAGGCATCCCCCATCATCCAACACGAGGTACTCAACAAAACTGTATAATGTGGAAGGACTCGATCATAATGTGCATGAACCAGTAACTGTACTGGGAATGGACGACATGCAAAGAAAATATAACTAAGTAATGGTCAACTCAGGTTTCAACTTCCTTCTAACAAGATCATAACGGTGAATGGTGACTGAATGTAGGCAACATAGACTAGATATACAAAATTGGAACATCTCTGCGACACAGGAGGCATCGACAGAGGCTCCATAGGGACTGGAATTTTAACTAGTCGGTGGAGATAAACTCAGAGAAATGAGTATAGCTACTAAAGTCAAACTATTACCCAACCAACGGATGTGATATACAGTGCTCTGTTCAAAGGTGACACGACTCGACTGCTGCAAAAGATAACATCTTTTCTTACCAGGATTTTTGGTTTTTTTATTTTTTTTGTACTTTTTCAAATATTTTGAAAAGCTTGAAAAAGAATAAAAGTTCTTTATAGTTACAGAATAGGAGGAGACGAGTGTCAATGGGAAAAAAAACTAGTTCCAAGTAGCAGAACATACCTATGCTCAATGCAAGGAGACATGTGTAGGATAACGACACTCGAGGGAAGGTCCCCTCCCGATAAAAATAGGGAATCAAGCTGCAAAGGATATATAAAATGGATCTGCGCGGCTAGACATGAGACAAGCTCGGGCTACATGGATGATAATTAAATTCAAGGAAGCTGACATAAGGCTCAATAAGGCAAGAAAAACTCATGATAATGTAATTACAACTTGACATAAGGGAGACTTGGGGAAAAGGCCAACAAAAAGATCAAGAGGAGTATGAGGATCTTGTGCAAAGTCATGGCGGTATTATACAAAGGACTCCCAGACCTAAGAGAGGACTCACAGAATGGGTACCAAATGCAAAGGGGAGCTAACTAGGACACCCATGTATAGGAAAGCTCTACCATTCACATAGTACCACTTCTAACAACATCATGAAGGTTCTGTGATACCATGGAATGGGTTCGTACCTAAGGTTAATACGAAACATTCATAAGGTCATGCAAAATGAAAGTGGATGTGAAATCCTAACCTATATGCCAGTTTAGACATGATACCTGTGATAGGAACGAACGGGTCGAAACCTCAGAGAGAGTGTACAAAAACTAGACCCTACATGACAACCATATTAGTCCAAAACAACCCAAAATAGTCAATAAAGAATCCAAACTATAGGGAATAGGGAGGAATGATTCATGACAAATAAATTCAAAGGAAACAGTGCGATGGACGATGGGCCATAAAAAGGAATGTAAAGTGTAGAACCAACGTTCATGTCCACTAACACCCCAGGGAGGGTGACCACTGGTGTAAATACCGAGCGAAGGGAATAAAAATCTTCCACAAATGGAGTAGAGGATGGAATATGACCATTCCCAAATCTATGAGCACGGTAAGGGGCTGTGATGCCCCCAAGTTTGACACCAGGGTCCGTACTAGGACCAAGGATGGGTGATAGGATACCAGGGATGTCGAAAATAAAAGGACCAACTCAATAGAGCATAAATATGCTCAAGTAACCACGATCCCGAAGGCCAACTAGTGCACAAAGAGCACACTCCTAAGAAAATCTACAGCCAAAATACAAGAAAACTAAGGGGAGGATATGTGAGCTCTCGAATGCAGTAGGTATGTCTCGCCTAGGAGAGGCTTGAAACTCCCATACACTACAAGTGGAGGCACGTAACCAATTATAGTGGCCCACAGCTTCAACGTATATAGCAACTGTGCTGTCCAACCCCTACTTGGCTAGGACACCTACAGAATAACCTCTGTGAAGTACCCCCTTGATAACTTAGGTAAGGAAACTAAGGTCACCTCCATATAATCAATGCTTAGGTGGACAGTCGCAGGCGGGATTGACCATATGGGTAGGGTAGGAAAGCCCGAAACTCCTGGAAGAGCCCCCAAATATGAATAAAATCCTAGAAATATCTCCGGTGCTACTCAGTTATGACCAGGGGTCATCCCAATCATTAACCGCTCACACTGCCTCATGCTTAACTCCCTTGTAAGAGGAGGATCTTGAGAAACACTAATTATACCAAGGAATTTCACACTCTCACCTGGACAGACACATACATGTTTTGTTTAGTGGTCTTGGAGAATTTACTCACAATGAACTATTCCAAGACCCTAAAACCTAATCTTGTTGATGCACCCTATAAAAGAAAAGAGTGTAATTCATTTTATTATGCGTTGATTTTAATTAGCTATAATTACTCAAAGGGAAATGGTCATGCAACTAATGATATGAAGAATCAATAGTGAAATAAAAGTGCATACCATAACAAACAATGCTAAGTGCAATATTTGTCAAATGAAAAATAGGGTATGCCACTACATGAGATGCATAAATATATATTCCTTTACGAATGCCAATGCAATCCTTCCTATATGAAATCCTAAATAAAAATCTCATCCAAGCAATCCAATGCAAGTATATCCTCAAATCCATATGCAAAAAATGCAACTACCTTGTATTTTTCAATATAAAAGAATGAAAAATTCAATAAAATTCATCTAAAACTCTCAGTCTCCGCAGCAAGTATAAAACACAAGCCCAGCAAGACACCAAGACAAAAAAGAGTAATGCACTAATGGAAAAACAAAAAGGATAAATGAATAAAACTAATTTCAAAGAAAAATCAATGAAAAGGTGGTCTCTGGTCATAAAAGAAGCATCCAACAGACAACATCAGACCCAAGGAAGACCCAACCACACTCACAACCCATCCAACAACTTTCCACAACATCAAACTCACCAAAAGGGAGGATGTACGCGATTGTTTAAAGAACAGCTACGTATATACGTGACTTTTGGCCAAAAAGCTGCATGTATACACAGATTTTGGCCAAAAACTTGCGTGTATACACAAATTTTGGCCAAAAATCCATGTATGTATGCAACTTTTAGCCAAAAACCTGTGTATATAGAGAAGACAGTGGTAAAAAGCAGGCCAAAGGTCAAACCAATAAAGGGGAGTGTCAATGGACGAACATAATATAAAATGCAACATAGAAACAAGGAGAAACAAAGAACAAGTCAATAATATCAAGCACATTGTGCCCCCAAACCCCAAAGAAAAACAAGGAACGTCCCTAGCAGAGTCGCCAATTTTGTTACGGAGAGAAAATCATATGGCTTGGGGTACCACAACAGACAGCTTGACTCCATAAATCAATACTTTCCTATATGCAAGAGAAACCAAATATCTAACACTAAAGGATCTCGATTCGTACCTTATTCCAGACGGTTGATGTAGATCCCCATTGAGCTTTCCAACTCCAGCTTGTATTGATAAATTACTATCTCAACACTCAACAAACAAGAAAAGCATGCTATATATAATTGTGTTAGACCTACTCTAGCATATATAATCAATAACATATAAGCATTTCAAAGCATCCATGGATCAAATACTCATTTAAATACACATTATTGGACAAGAAAAGATATTTCTATTGATATAAAACAGAGATTACAATAGTGACAAATTTTGTCGGCATGTCTGTGAATCGGAGAAACTGAGTCCCCCACTTGGGCCTCCACCACTTCAATCCTCCATCTCTCGATAGCAAGCTCATAAGAAAAAGGAAAGCTTGGGAAGAACACAAAGTGATCCAAGGGACAAAGGGATATAGACTCAAGTATAAGCTCTGGAAACAATGGACTATAATTTTCTTGCTCTTCAATTCCTCCCTTTTTCAATGTATCCAAAGGGTTCCTTATATAGCTCTTCAATGGGGTAATGGAAGGTCGAATCCGAGCGATCTCAAGGCATATGGAAGGCCAAGAGACAACTGACTTGGATCCACATCAAGGAAAACTCCAAAATCATTTGGCATTTTGCACACATCTCGATGTATGCGGTTTTAAGGGTCAAATCCACGTATATACACGAGAAAGGGATTAAAAGTCGCGTATGGAAATTATTGCATGTTTTTAGGGATGATCTTGGAAACATCAAAGGTACAAAAATGGTCCATGGGGTCTAAAGGGTCTGCAGAGGGACAAGGAAGGCCATAAAAGTGTGATCCACCATGTGTGGTAAAATTAGTTGTAACAATTCTAACCCCCTTACCTCCATTAGAAAGAACACATCGAAGACCTCCGAAGCGTATACAATCTGATGAAGGACTCCTCAATTCCATTGAAGGTACGCTATCTAAACGTTGTATTGTTTATCAAACTCAACATATACTAAATAAATATTTTGTTTCTAAATGTGATGGAGATAGATACGACTCATCGAGATGCGACTCTCACACTTGGTACTGCAATCTAAAGCGTGAGAATTTGTCAACAACTATGAGTATAGAAAAAAAGAACATCTACTAGTCTACTACTAGGCCCGAAACGAGCTAAAAAATTTGTGCCTACTACTTATGTGAACTTTGTTACCAATGTTCACTCTTTTTTCATCAATGGAAATTCAAAAGGCCGGCTTGATAATTCCTCCTCTACAAGACTTCATTTCTTGCATGAATGTCATGGACTCATGACAACTATAAACAACACGTGATGTCATGCAATACAAATAATGGAATGTAGCTAGGATCACAAACTATGCAAAGGTCGATTTATGCATTGCTATAGAAAGGTGTCATTGGTCACATGATATGGAGAAACAATAGTTGTTAATAAAATTAAAAAAACAATTTTTGTCTCAAGAATAGTCTTCAATTTGATGGGTGGCATGATCATGATATAATCTCCCTCCATCCCTCCAAACATTTGTTGTTTCTCACAACATTTGTCCTCGGCGCCACCAAAATACATATAAAAATTGCTTGTATTTACATCCTCTTCTCTTTAAATCCTTATCTCATAATCATAACTAAGGATTATTATGCATGCACATCCTCACCTTATAATATGAATTGGGTCAAGGCACAAAAAGGACCATAAAATATTAAATGTGTCAAGATGCAAAGAGTAAGAGACAACTATAAGTAAGTCTTATATCAAATTTACCATATAAGTCTTTAATTAACACTATCAACTAAAATTTGACACGTTGGATTGTTGTGATCTTCTTATCACTCCTTACCAATGTGATTGCAAGGCATTCTTTGAAGGTGAAGTCCATAATTTTAGGTCTGCCTCATTATCATGCCTTTTGGTAAGACAATAAAGAGGGTAGTGGATTGCATCAAAATGGAAAACGGTTTCGACATAGAGGTTATACACATTACTTGTTTTCATTAAATAACTTAAATTCCTACTCATGACTATCCCTTAGAACCCCGATCCCTTAATTACTCACACCTAGAACTTTCTCAAATCTAGCCATTAATAAACTTACTTTGGTATTTTAGATCAATTTAAAAGGCGGATTGTTGAGACTTAGACATGTAGTGAGTTGCAAGGATTCAATTCACCCAGGATTGATTCCATTGCCCCTCCATCCCATATATGTATGTTTTCATGACAATTGTTGAACAAAAAAAATTGATGCCCCAACCCCGATTATGCTAGCTTTGCTAACTTTCTTGGTATGTAGGATTTTTTTTTTTACTTTGTATTAATTTTTATTAGGTGCCCAATCCTTATAATTCTTACATCTCTCAAGCTTGGATTACGCATGGATTCCCAATATGGTTATGGCATAGTCTAAGCATTTTTTTGTATAATGAAGTGTGCTCAAACTGGAAAAAATTCAATAAAATTATTGTTAATGATACACATATGAGAACTTAATGTGTTCAAAATAAGTTTTATTGAAAATATATCATTTTTTCATGTAAATATTAAAAAATGCTCAATTATTTATATTAAAAAATGCTCAATTATTTAAAATTGTAAAAATTTAAAAGAATAGTATTTGTGTTTTTTTTATATTGCCCTTCATCTCTAAAATTTAAGACCCACCCTTCAAATTTGATCATTGATCCCTCGAGCTTATGACAAATCTTTATTCCTAGGATTTTTTACCATTAAAAATGGACCATGTACTAAATAACAACTTTGACGCACTGATAGGAAACTCAGTTTTAAGTGTGCCTTATCAAGCTACCAACCATTTTTGGAAATAAAACCTAAATATATGGACAATACGCCTTTGCTTCAGTCTTTGAACAAGGAAACAGTAAAAAGAGACAGTGAAGAAATGGATAGAGCCAAATCCTACTCTCGTTTTCGGCAGAGAGAAAATCAATACACGGATATGTCCATGAAAAGGATGTGCAGAGGCAGACTGAGCATTAACCTCACATGGAGTGATCAGCAGGTAACATGTCGATTTTTATATCGCCCTTCAAATTTGATCACTGTACATGTTGATTTTTATATCCACCCAGCTGAAGCGCAATTAAATGAGAAGAAGTGGATGAGGGATTCTTTATAGGTACGGAAATGGTTTTCTAGTGCATGCATCTTTGTTTTCTGAAACATAGAGTGGTCTAGAGTTCGAATCCCTCGGGTGTTCAAGATCATACAAAATATCTGCACCTGAACATCCAAACCCCTCACACAATGTCTTTTGTGGTGGCCTTTAAGGCGAACACCTCTATAAACAACAACACACCCTCTAGACCCCATCTATTCATCTCTCCTTCCTTGCTATTTTCTTACTTCCTTACGGGCTGCCTAGGATTTTCTGTCTTTATCTCCTGGCTCTTTCGCATCCCTTACTAAAATTTTATATTGATCTAAAGGTTGCAGTCATCCTTAAACTTCCTAGCTGAAGAGATGGAGGATCCCTTGGTACAGGACCCTATGGTTGAGAGGCCTATTAGATGACTTAGGAGAAGGAAGAAAGCAAGGTATAGTAGGGAATTTAGAATGGATGCTTAGATCCATGGATATGATGTTCGGGACATAACAGCCCTGTCAAGCCATAAGATAATTCATGACAAAGGGTTAAAGAAGATATAGCCAAGCATGAGGGAGGATTCAATTGTAGTGAACCGAAAGATACGGCCCTCTTGCACAGTAATCCACAAGCTCTTACCACAATCATACCACAGTAGTAAGCCCCTTACCATAAATAAGCAAGCTCCATGATGCCTCTTACTTTGATACTATATTAGAAATGAGTCTCTCTTTATATATCTATATCTGACATCTATCAAAAACTTTGCTAGTACTCCAAAGATCTAAATTTATTACTATGAGGAGAGGAAATTAGAAAAAAATGGATATGACTAACCATAATTGTGAAAATCGTCACGACAGGAGAAACCGTCGGTACCATCCATCATAGCAATGGTACCATCATAGCCTCCCATCATCTTGAATGAATAATTCCTTGATAATGTATGTCATGCATGTGTTTGTTGAACGTCCTGATGAGGCTTGCGCCCACCTTCTTATGAAGGGTGTAGATTTGCTAGACACTCTGAAGGGTGTTTTGTTGGCAATGGATGGAGCTGGGGTAGAGGAGATCTAGATATGTTGACGTTGAATTTTGATGGTCTTCATCGGGATGCAAATAAAATGCAGAAGCCTATATTTGGGGATCTTGGTCAGTGTCTATGTTTGCAGGGGAGCTTTGTGTTTGTTGATGTTGCTCCAAGGACTTCAATTTTACCAGAATTTGTTACCTTAGAACATGTTGCCAAGGTACACTTTTCCTTCGCTATGTTTTTATGTAGATTACATTTGGTTTGTTCTCTTTATTTTTCCAACCGACAATTTTTAATTTACGATGGTGTCAATAGTTTAATATTTGTGGATGTGCATATATAATCCTTTTTCTCAAATTGAAATATTATGTTGCAGAAACGAAATACAGTTATGTTTCTAATAGAGTACATGAACTAAAATTATTCCACATATATCAACTGGCATGATAGATTGACTAAGACCTTGCTTTACATTTCAATGCATGTTATTGAGTGTTAAGTTTATTGAATATTTTGTTTGATCAGTTGTTGCCTTTGTATTGTATTCTTTGAGAATGATTTTCATTTTGCACCTCTGTGAATTCTTGACTGAATTAAAGTTTTCAATGATTTGATTCTACGCATTTGTGCACAAGATTACATGGAAGAGGGTGTTATAAGAAGCTATTTAACCATGATAGTTTTTTTTTTTTTTATACTTTCGAGATGGTCAAGCTGCAATGCTATTGGATATACTTTGTATCATTTCCATAAGGTTGGGATGGAATAGTGATTGACAACATATTTCTCTGATATTCTAGAAGTACCATTTACTACGTTTGCACCTTGAATCAGATTTTGGTGATGGTTCTGTCTGGAATGGAATCTTGTGAATTTTCTCATATAACATTAATCAAGAGTGTGGCCCCTCACATTTTTGAGTTAGATGTATAAGAATTCTAATGTTTTTGTGAGTTTTCAGTGACCAAACCCACATCCAATGCCAAATGGCTCCCTAGCATTAACAAAATGGTGGTCTATTGCTAGAAAATGGTTATTGTGATTTTTGTCTTTATTTAGGTTTAATAGAATGGAGGAGGGTTGGTGGTACCATGTAGAAAAGCATGCAAAACTAGTAATTACTTATTTCTGCTTTTTTACAAAAAAATATCCTCGGGAAAGGGTGCCATAGGTGGGTACTTTTTGTGCATCTCTTGAAGGCAATGATATTTTTTGTGTACCAAAATGTCAGGGACATTAATTTTTTCTACTTTGGTACAACCACTGGCATACCCATAAGTACCAGAGGCCATTGGATTTCCTGGGGCTTTCTTTCTTTCTGTACTTTCTTTCTTTAGAATGTAGTATTTACACTTGTAGTAATGTCCTCATCTGTGGACATTCTTTTAAGTATGCTTTCAACATGAAAATGATAGAAAGGTGAAATAATTAACCAACGTTACCAAATTTAAAGTTAAGTTGGGTGATTAATGCGGTGTTAAACCTTCACTTGGTGCCAAGGTGATGACACCCTTAAGAGAATGTCTACATGTACCTGACATTTTGGTGCTTCAAAATTTTAGCATGATCAGAAATAATGCCTTTGTGAGCATATATCCAATGTCACTATCTTTATCTAGAGATTTATAAAGATTCAAATTGACAATTCCATCGTATTCTTCCTATTTTGATGTGTCTCACTACGCTATATGTGTCCCATAGTGTAATGTTAGTCTATTTCATAAAATATTCAATATAAAAGTTCAAGCTTCTGCATTTGTTAACAAATAATTTTTTTAGCATAGAACATGGTATGGCTTTAGGTAATGTCCTAGCTTATACATGGATTTAGAGTAATACTAAATAGCCTAGTAGGCTTCATGTCACAAATTTAACTAACAATTTAGCTGATACTGTGTAACCCAACATGGACTAATGTTGTTTTGCAATATGAAGCCATGAATGTTAATATGGCTGGTAAACAATTCTAAAACATTTTTAATAAGTGCTCTGCAATAAGAATATAATGCTTCCTTTTGTGAATTTTGATTACTTCCTTTGCTGTTAAAAATATGTACTTGTGCTTCAATGACTTACTTTCCTAGGAGTTCCTGTTTTGGCTCAGAATCTTTGATTATATGCCCTAAGTGTTTTTCATTAAATACTTCTTTCAGGTTCCTGGATGTTTGCTCTGATTTATTTGTTCTCTTAGTCAATTGCTTCCATTACTCATTTTGACTTTATGCTCATAATCTCAGATTATACTGTCTCTAGTGCATCCATTAGATAATTCTACTTTGAGGTTTCCCAATACTTGCTCCGATGGCCTTATTTTGTTAGTCTAGTGTTCAATGGTATTTTCCGGCAAAATTTAGTTTTATATTTTCCTGAAAAAAAATGGAGTTGTCATTCAATAGATTTGAGATAATGTTTGTACAACTATATCTAGTCTTGATAGATAAGGGTGAGTAAATGCTTGCTACAATAGTGTCTCTTGTTAAAATTCTTAGGGTTTAAAAAACCTTTTCTGCTGGAAGCTCTCTCTTTCCTTAAAAAAAGTGTCAATTAAAAAAATATTTGTTGCTAGTGTTGATAACATAGGGTGAGGGGATACTTTCTACAATAGTGTCTCTTACTAAAATTATTAGGGTTTTCAGAAATATTTGTTGTTGGAAGCTCTTAGTTGCCTACAAAAATTATCATTTGAAAAGATATTTGTTCAATGAGCACAAAAGAAAGTGTTCTTATTTATCATAAGTAAGTGGGAAAGTGATTTTGTGGGGATATACCTCTAGCAAGAGGATGGATACCCAAGCAATGGGTAACGGGTTGGAGATACAAATTAATGTGAAGGGAAATCTATGGCCCCAACTAGCAATGAATGTGGAAGAAGAGATAGATTTTTAAGGGAAAATGAAAGCATACCTTGGGAATCATGCCCATCACCAGCAAAACCTAGTGGTGGAGAGATGAACAAATGTCTAGAAAATCGCTACTAAGCAGAAAGAAAAATATAGACAGATTGAAAAGACGAAGGGAAAGTTTCTGAAACAAGTGTACATATATTTCTTTCCTTTGAACTTTCTACGTTGAGCATAAGCAATCATATATAGAAGTTTTATTTCAAGAACCCATGTTTTTCACTAGATGTTTCATACACATAAAAAATTGTCAGAAGTTTCATGGTTTGTTTTTTTTAATATTTTGACTTGGAAACAATGTAAGTTATAAAATACCCAACTTGCCTAGTTGTCAATAATTTATCCAAAATTTTGGTGAAACCATAGAACTTAAGACATATTTTAAAAATGTGATAATATGCTGAGATGGAGACCATTCACTATTGAGGATAGTAAAACAAACATGTTTATCTCAATGAAAAAAGGAGGGTGTGGACAACGCTGGAAAATATTGGGAGTGTTTTTTTATTGAGTAGTTGAATATCCAATACTAGGAAAATAAAACAGGGATGAAGTTGGCATGGATCCAAGTAATTCAAAATTTTGGGAATTCCAGTGATTCGTGAGTTTAGGAATTTGAGAGATCCAGGAACTTGGTCTAAATTCGGGGCTTTGTGAATTCAACCTGAGGGATTACCTACAAGATTCCGTAATTGTGGAGCTAATTCCTCATTTTGTACTAGTGAGAAGTTCTGGAAACGAGATTGCAAAATTGGGGACCCAACTAAAGTGCAGTAAAAAAATCAAAATTGATTAGCATACGTGCATGAAAAAAATTTAAGGATAATTAATCCATCATGCACAACAACAACTGTAACATGTGTCCATTTGGTTAGTAGGTGGCCTTGTCTGTCACCCATTTAACAACACCTGTTCAGTTTTCATTCACTAAGTCGCCATGACATGTGTCATAATGTTAGTGGCCAAGGGGACGAGGAATATTTTGAGACTGCGTCTCCATTGTGAATCTCCTTTGATGTAATTAGGTGATTATGTTGATATATGTTTCCTATTTGAACTTTCGGTGGAACTAGTACCCCATTTAATAATCATAGACCCTCATTTCTCTTTCCTCGTTATCTTTCAACTATAAAAGCCTACCATTTCATGATGAAAAACTTGAGTGTTTAATAATCTATGACTATATTTTAATATACTTCTCTCACTGGGTTTAATACTACATTTATTAAGTGTTTTGTAGTTATTTTTGTGAAAGGTTGCAATGTTTTAATGCTCGTTCAAGTGTAATGATAGGGAAACTATAAGGTACATACTCTTCCCAGGTGGCGAAGGAATGAAAAAAAAAATTAGGAAGAGAGGGATGAACACTTCAATAACCACTACATGGATTCGGGTGGGTGTGTGCAAGCTAATCAGGGTCTATTTTGACACATTAGATGCAATAGAAAACTAAGAAAACAGGAAAACATCAACTTACATGGATATTTTGAGACAATTACACAATAAATCTTGCGATGAGTAAAAAAAATGAAATGTAGGAAATTGAATGACGTTTCCAAATATGTAATTTTTTTCTATTGAAAATGTTCTTAACTATATAAAGTTTCATCTTTTTTAACGGGAACATTTAATTTTTGGGACAAAATTATAAGGTATATGTTTTAGTGGGTGCATCCTTTGAGTTCCTAAATGATGGAATCAACTTAAGAAAATTGGTAGACATATAGAGAATATATAGTACTAGTGCAAGACTATTTTTCCAAAAAAATATATTATTTTCTAATATTTTTTAACTATCTAAGTGATCAAACCTTGAAAACAACATGTCAATTGTGGGTGCTACATTTGAAGGTCTCAATGCAATTATTTGGAAACAAGTTTTTTATAACATGTAGAGGGCAACATTCTTTAGTTCACCTGACATACAATGTTTTTTAAAAATGGTTGAGAAATGAAAGAGTTATGGACGAAACACTAACATTGTGTTTTTTGAGTCGAGGAGTGATGAAAAAAGATAAATAAGAAAGAAAATATATTCTTGTTAAAAATTACATATTTGGAATCTACAGGAAAACCATCATTTTCTTTCTAAAATTTCATAAAAAATGATGGTGTGCAACATACTGTAACTAGTGGCTCAACATGAGCATGTTGAAAATTTGGATGTAATGCACAATTACCCATGGTTTATCATACTACAAGTCATATGCATGATGAATTCAAATCAAATTCTGAAGTGGACACATAGGCATAAGAATTCCATGCCAACACAGGAGGAGGTTTGACCATTGTGGAACGAAACACGCATATGTTTTGTTTAAATTCAAATTTGTCTTCCCTCCAAACATAAACGTGTGTGTGTTACAATAATACAAACTGCGCATTTTTCTAAGACTATAATGCGTGCATGATGTTTAGGTTTATAGTTTATTTGT
>LPNX010772981.1:0-25810 GCA_001517045.1 Pseudotsuga menziesii | reverse complement strand
CCCCCCCCCCTCTTCCCCTGTAACTCTTTCTAACCCATTCTCCACTCTCTCCCACTCCCCAACTCATCCAACTATGTATGCGGGTGGATTATGTTTCACCAAGACTAGGTATCATAAAGTTGGTGTTACAATTGTTGCATCCATTATTTTTGTAGAGATGAATTAGCAAGATAATTCCAATTCAAGATCCTTGTCTAAGACAATGGCATTTTGGGCACGTTTTAAGATGAATTTTATAAGTGAGTAAATTTGTGAATCTCAATCGCACTTTTTGGTAAGCTTAGTATGCAAAGGTGGCCTCTGTTCATAATTTATTTTAAGTTTTTACAAATCAAGGCATTAAGCCATTGATTAAGGCTTTAAACCTCGATCGAGGGCTTACAACCTTGATTGAAAGTTTTAAACCAAAATGAAGTATTTATGTAAAAAATACCTCAATCAAGGATTTTAATACACCTCAATGAAGGGATTTTGAATAAAGGTCTTGATAGAGGTTTCTCAAAATCCTCGATCAAGGAATAAACCTCAACCACAAGCTATAATGACAAATAGATCATCGTCCCTTGATCAAGATATAAACCTCAACCATGGGCTTGAAAGTCAAGTATACTTTCCCTTTTCTATAAGTTTTCATGACTATAAAACTTCCAATATATGAAGTCCCGTCATCTCATCCACGAAGGTATTGAACTTCTTTCCTATAGATTCATCATTAAATCTCCTATCCAAAGACATAATTTTCTTGTTTTCAAATTCGTTCTAGTTTTTTAAGTTTTTATCAAAAACTTACATGGATGTAGTGAAGGCCACATAACTTACAATGCATATCTTAAAAGTTACATGAACAAAAAAAAATTATGAAAAAATATGTATGAACTACATGGATGTTTTCTTTCCTAAAGGGTATTTCTAGCTTTAAACGGGATGAAATATTTGTTGGAAACAAAAATGTTTATAAACGGTCATTCACATATTAATATGTGAAAAAAATTAATTAAAAAGTTAATTTTCTAAAAAAATTAAAAAGTAAGAAAGCACTATTAAATTTTGTGTTAAACATGGAAGTATAATATTTTTCAAAATTATACATTATTCATTCAGTGAGATATTGAGTACAAAAGTTAGTTGTTATTTATAAGAACAAACGTTTAATTAAATACGAATTTGACACATTTAAAATAATTAAAAAGTCATAATTCTTTACAATTTTTTAACTCTATGTCAAATTTCTTCATAACACTATTATAACCAATTTTCAACGGCACATTTCACCAAGACAAATATTCATGAATTCACGTAAAGAAGACAAACTTGGAGAAGTACAATCTCCTCTTCACTAATCATAATCTTTGTAAAGAAGACAAACTTTTCCTATTAAAATCAAATTCATCATTTTTTCTTCCGGAATATGTTAATTCCTTTTGTACTATGCTAGAATCTATTGCAAATGAATTTAAACAACAATTATTGCTTTAAAAACAAGTGGAATAATATTTATTAGAAATAAGATCAGGCTTTTAATAACAATATTTATTAGAAAAAAGGTATGTCCTACCATTAACTAGAATCAATTTGGTTTTCATAAGAAAAATGATTTAAAACATTACATTGATATATATATAATGAACAAGAAGAAAACATGCATGTAATGCAACGAGTTATTGAATATTTTACCTCTATGTCTCCAAGTTCCCTTTTAGTTTCCCACCTCCTCCTTGGAGTTGTCCCCCTCCTCCAAGCCTTGATTTCCCCCCTCCTTGAAATACTTCCACTTCTAAAAATCCCATTTTTCCTCACTCCTCACTCCAAAAGAACCCACCCCCTAATAATCCCCAAACTCTCACCTATATACCAATTTTTTCACTTTCAATAGCCTTCCATATTACTCCACCACCCTCCAAAACCTTCATTACGATAGCATGTTTTACAATCTACTTTATAATAAAATATTATTTCTTCTATACTTCTTTTCTCGACAAATTCAATGGTATTAAGACTAGTTAAGTTGAATTTAATGGGTTGAATGTACATCATTTAATGGTTCTCAAATTGTTCAATTTAGGACCTTCATGAGGCATTGGATCAATTATTAGTATTATCCTTCATTTAATACATTGAATAAAATAATAATTAAATAGTTACCATGGTTACTCTTTTGAATCTGAAGTGCTGGTTTGATTATAAAATATAAATTAGGATCATGGAAGTACTTTATTAATATATATATTTCACCAAGTTCCATCTTAACTTGGTACATTCAATAAATTAATAATAAATTTATAAATTAAAAAATTAATATTACCTTCAATAAATTAATAATACCCTTCGAGCAATCACCTTTAATAATATTTAAATTAGTAATTGAACAATTCAACATTTTCACTTACGATTTTTGTAATGGACATATTGTTATTAGTAACTTTAATTTAATAATAAAAATAATAATATAAATATATTGTGAAATTTTGATTTACAGCAGGATCTAGAACCTAAGATAACTTTCACAATGAAAGAATTTGACAATGCATAAGAATAACAGTGAAAGGAGATAAAAATTACACCAAAGAATGATGCCAATAACTGAAGTTTCTATTACAGTCAAACATGTAAATATGTTTGGATCATGATTATATTACATTGGGAGAAAATTGTTAGCCTTTGGAGGCACATTGGTGGAATACAAGTCGCAGACTTACATTGGACCTCAAACACCCCTTAGGTGGACCAACAGGCTCCTAAACCACCTCAAATAATCAATAATTCTCATGTGAACATTGGATAGGCTTGGGTGATCATAATTGAGGGTGGAGTAGGCATGGTGTAGTGTATGGTGGAGTGGGAGTGGCTCTAGGAAGTCATAAATGGACCAAAAGAGCCAAAAACACCAAAGTGCAGTGCATAGTCACCCCTAGTCAATCCAGATACATGTTTTAAGGAGTAGGAGCACCCAAAGGGACCAAAAGGTGATTAATGAGGTTTCCTTAGCTCCTAGTTGACCAAAATGAAAGCGATGGGTGCATTTAATGGTCCAAAACCCTCATCAACCTTAGCAAGACACCATAAACCAAATTTGGACTATTTATCATAAGTGAAAACAAATGAGACTATGGTCCTAGGTGGTGCGATTACTATGGTAATAGATGGTATGATTTTCTAACAACCCCCCTTAAACTTGACTAAGTGTAGCCAAATCAAAATTTAGGCCTTGGAAAGTAAGGCTGAAGTCACCTCTTACAAAATTTTATTAGTTCATATAATAAAGGTAAGAAGGAAAACCACATGGGAATAAAACCTCCCCTTGAAAATGGACATGGAGCTAAAATTTGAAAGTTAATATCGATCATCACCATGTGTCACCCACCTTAAGGAGTGATATAAGATAGTTGAATGTATTCTAAGTGAAGATCTTGGTGAATATGTTAGCATTTTTTTTTGCAGATGGGGAATACTGCAATGATATCACTTAGTCATGCACCAAGCTTCTAATGTAGTGCATGTGAATCTCAATGTGCTTGGTCCTTTGTCTCTGTACTGGATCTGTGGATATATTTATTGTACTTTTATTTTCACACCAAATGGATGTGGGTAAATAAAAATCAAAACCAAGTTCTCCAAGAATTCCTTACAACCAAACACATTATGTAGTTGCATTCACTGCTCCTCTATACTCAACCTCAACTAAAGATAAGGAAATAGTTTGTTGTTTCTTACTTGACCAGAAAATAGGACCATGTGAAAACATGAATACATAAAATGAATTGTACTTTCTTTCAGTGGAATCTTCATCCCAATCAGAAGCAATAATCCTACTAGTTCTAGTGGAGAACTAGTTGCATAGTATATCCCAAAGTGTTTGGTTCCTTGCACATAATACAAGATTATTTTAGAATAATTCCAATGGATCTCGTTATAATATTGCATATACCTTGCAACAACACCTACTGCATAAGCCAAATCAAGTCGAGAGTGTGTGAGATACAACAAGTCCCAACTAGTTGTCTATACAATGACTTGTCCACCAATGGAGATGATCCAAAATCACCTAGATTTACTCCTGAAAGGAAGGAAGACTTAGAAAATTTACATTCATCCATTTTTAACTTTAATAAGAGGTCCGGAGTATACTTTTATTGGCTGACCTTGGTACCTGCGTCATATTGCTCAATATCCAAGCTAAGAAATTGTTTCAACAATCCTAGGCTAGTCATAGAAAATGCATTGTGTAGTGAAGACTTATATGAACTTATATCAGAAATGAAACTTCCAGTGATCAAAATATTATCAATATACAGTACAATTATCTGAATAAATTCATCTAAATTATTCAGATACACATTAGGATCATATTTTCATCTTTCAAAACCTTCTGAGAGAAGAAATTTTTCCATCTTGGCATAACAAGCTCTGGGATATTTCTTGAGTCCATAGAGAGACTTATTCAACCTAAAAACAAGTGAAGGATCATTAATTAAACCTTCAAGATGCTGCATATAAATCTACTCATGAATTTCATCATGAATAAAATCACTCTTCACGTCCATATGGTGCACGTTCCATCGTTTGGATGCATCAATGGCCAGAACTAGCCTGATTGAGTGCATTTTTTCCACCAGTGCAAATGTCTCTATAAATTCCACTCCATGGAATTGAGAGAATAATTTGGAAACAAATATGGCGTTAGAGTTCAGATTTGAACCATTAGAAGCCATCTTGGTCCTATAAACCCACTGACATTGCACTAGTTTCCTCTTGGAAGGTAGAGGAACCAACTCCCAAGTTTCATTGTCTTGCAAAGACTTGAAACATTCTTGCATTGTTGTTTTCCATCTTGGGTAATGTTATGCTTCTTCAAATTACTGTGGATCATATCCAACCATCATAAAATACCTCTTTGGAAGGTTCGAATCACAAGTGGAGAAAGCATTGTGAAACTGAGATCTAGTCTTCCTAGTGTCTAGTGGATCCCCTACAATATCACCAACTCCTTGTATGTTTTTCTCATCCCATTTTGGACATGTGGGAGAGTCATGATATGAATGCATGTAATCATCCTCATATTCCATATCAGAATTAGAAACATCAGAAATGGAAGCATCACTTACATCATCATTAACTGGAGGGTGTGAACAATCCCCCTCTACTAGTTCAACCTATTGCATAGGCTCTTCTTCAAATTGAACACTTCTCTCAATGAATTTTTTCTAAAATGAGGGATAAAACAGCTTGTATCTGTTTTCATATTCAGCATATCCAACCATTATGGACTCCTTGCTTTTCTCTGGAGGAATTCTATCCCATTCCTCTAAGCCAAAAACCATGAGATGAGACACATCAAGAGTGTGTCCTTTCCAAGCCTAAAATGTAGTCTTGTATCCCAATACTTTGTGTGGAAATTTGTTTTGAACATATGTAGCACAATTTATGGCCTCATCCCATAGCTTAGGAGATAAATACTTAGCATCCAACATGCAAGTAGCCATCTCCTTCAATGCTCTACTCTTTCACTTTGCCACACCATTTTGCTGTGGCATGTAAGGCATTAAATGTTGCATTTGAACTCCATTATCTTCAAATAGTTGTTGTAGCTTATTATTGACATATTCCTTTCCGTGATAATCCCTTAATACCTTTATCTTCATCGCACTAAATTTCTCAACATAATATTTGAAAGCTTTGAATATCTCATACACTTTATATTTCATCTTGAGGAAAATCACCCAACAATATCTTGAAAAAATAATTTATGAATATTAAGACATACCTTCAGTTTCCATAGGAGGATGTGGGAAGAGGTCCTATTAGATATGAATGGATCAATTCAAGCACTTGAACAACCCTTATTTCCTTCCCCTTGTCATACTTGTGCACTGCATGATTTCCAACAATGCATCCCTTGCATGTTCCTTTGGAAAATTTGATGCTTCGAAGTCCTTCAACCATCTTTTATTTTCTCAAAGCTTGAAGATATTTGTAGTTGAGGTGTCTAAACCTCTCATGCCATATAATTCTAATCTCACTGGCATGTGACAAGAGAACATTTAATGAGGAGTAAGGAAGAAATTGTGAAAACTTGTAGATCCTTGACTCATGATCTGCAATACCCACTACAACCACTTTTCCTGTAGAAATATATGAAATTTCCACATCATCTTGAGTGAATGTCACTCTCTTCTCCGAACATGTGTGAGTCATATGATAGACATAGAGTAGGTTTTTTGCAATATCTGGCACATACAACACATTGTTGAAGTAGACATTGTCAAGATTGATCCTACCAATTCCTTTGGATGGGACTCTGAGTCATCACCCATGGGGATGGATGGACCACTGTATGGATGTAGGACCAAGAAAGATTCTACAGAATCCATGTTCCTTGAGACATTTGAATATATGATGAAGGAGGAAGATCTAGAATATCCAGCCACTAATGCATGACATCTCTACTTTTTTTTAGAATTCGAACCTCCATCCTCCTTCTTTGATCCATCAGGAAGGGGAATGTTGTTATTTTCAAGGATTTTCCCCATCATGTAAATGGTTTTATTCATGCACGCACTCTCAGGGAGACAACCCTTGTGACAGTAAGTGCATTTGGTCTTCTCTTGCCTCTTCCCTTTGTCCTTGCTAGGATTCAAACCTCAAGCAGAATATTTAGGCTTCCCTTTGTCCTTCTTCTTCTCTTGTTGCTTTGGATCTTTAGGATTTTTCTTTCTCTTTACTTGCTTCTAATATCCTGTTGCAAGATCTTGTTCCTTGGTATATTTGAGGGTACCCATTTGAACCAAATTGTCGTGTTCTTGATTCAAAGACTCCATGAAGTCTTCCAAAGATGGCATTCTTCAGTTTCAAATTGTCAGCTTTCCTGAGTGAAATGACGAAACAAGCATTGAATATTCAAGACCTAGCTTTGAAAGTATGGATAAGATAAACTGATCTTCCTTATTTTCAATTCCAAATTACTTCAGTTGAAGAATTATATATTTGAACTTCGTGAAGAAGTCTTAGATCATCTCAAAATGAGTTGGTTTCAAAGTGATCAACTCATTCTCAAGTTGATGGCCTCTCAATTCATTAGTCTTCCAAAACAAATACTCGATCTTGAGACAAACTTAATTTGGATTTGTGATACTATCAACATCAAACATGAGCTCTCTCTAAATACTAAGATATAACATCCCAAACACTTCATTCATTATGTTAAAAAAATTGGACTTCTCAATAACTGACTTTGGCTCATTTTTTGTCCCCATGGTAACTCTATAAATACCTTTGGATCTTAGATGGATTACCATATTGACCTTCCACTCAAATTATTTGAATGGATTGAGAAATGTGACATGAGACTTCTCCATTTGCTGCTGCGCACTGAGTGACAAAGATCCACTAAACAACCTGCAATGCAAATTCTCAATCTTTTGGAGGAGACCTTAGGTTGCTAATTCGAACCTTGTGAACTCTTTAAATTTGGTTTGAAGCTCTTGGAGCTCTGATACCATGTGAAATTTTTATTTACAATAGGTTCTAGAACCTAATATAATTCTCACAGTGAAAGAATTTGAGAATGCATAACCAGAACAGTGAAAGGAGGAAAAAATCACACCAACAAATGATGTCAATGACTGATGTTTCCATTATAGTAGAACATGTAAACATGTCTAGATCATGATTATATTAAATTAGGAGAAAATAGTTAGTCTTTGGAGGCACATTCGTGGCATACAAGTGGTAGACTTACATTGGACCTAAAACCCCCCTATGTGGACCAATAACCTCTAAAACCACCTCAAACAGTCACGAATTCTCATGTGAATGTTGGAGAGGCATGGGCAATCAGAAATGAGGGTGGCTCTAGGCAGTCATAAATGGGCCAAAAGAGCCAAAAGCACCCAAATACGTTGCATAGGGTCTCCTAGTCAACCTAGATCCATGTTTTAAGGAGTGGGAGTGCCCCAAGGGACCAAAAGGTCATTAATGAGGGTGAATTAGCTTCTAGTTGACCAAAAGGAGGGAGTTGGGTGCATTTAATGGTCCAAAACCCCCCATCAACCTTAGGGAGACACCATTAACCAATTTTGGACTATCTATCATAAGTGAAAATGAATGAGACTATGGTCCTAGGGGGAATGATGAATATGGTACTGGGTGGTATGAAGTTTTAACAACTATTAATTAACAATTATCATGATTAATAATAATAATAATAATAATAATAATAATAATAATAATAATAATAATAACATCAACATTTATTTGTTTAATTTTCGGGTTCCCTAGCAACAATAACATGTTATACAACTTGATGAGAACTTTATACTCCAAACAAAAATCCAGCCATTCAAACTCCTATTTTTGTGAAAAAAACATCAAAAAACACCTCCAAATAAAAAAGTGGTGCTACCGATAGCACCACTTTTTTTTTGGGGGGGGGGGGGGGGTAAAAATGTGGACATGGATGAAAACATGCCTTAATGTGATTTACAATCACCTTAAAATCAAGCCCCAAATTGAAAATTGATGTTACAAGTAGCACACTATTTCAAAAAATGGCATAATTATATTATTCTATCATAATTTAAAATTGTATTTATTAAACATCTTACTAACACTATATCAAACTTGCACTATATTAAGCAAAAAAATATTCAAGAAATTATTATACCACTCTTTCCATATAAAATAAAGGAATTTCAGATGATTCTCATAATAAAATCATATATTAAACCATAATACATAGAAGTTATTCATATTAAAATTGAAAAACTCCTTTAGAGTTGCCACACAGACAATGTCATCTTAATAAAAAAGATAAAATGTTTCATGTGCAAATATTGAAATCAGCACATGGATTCTGAAACACCATCAGAAACTACATTTTCTTTAGATGAATGATCATGTGAAGATGTAGATAAATCGTATTCTTATCTAATATCAATAAGTGTATCGTCTAAGTCTTCATGTATGCCCAACATTTCATATGACAGATTCCTTCTCGATCTATAGATTGGTTTAGCATACTCCCATGATGCAACTATTTCTTGTGTCAACAATATTTTGATAATCTCTGTAGTCTTGGAGCGAAGAGTGCCTTTCTTTCTCAACTGGAATCCATAAAATAGTATGTCAACACCTTCTAAGTTCAAAATGTCAATACGACAATGATTTACATTTTGACCCTTTCTTTATCTCTTTTTGCAAAACTTTTTATTAACCACCATCTTTGGCTTGTACACACCATCAAATGGGTGTTTATCCGTTGCATACCAATGTACTTAAATGGATATAAATTCATTTTATTTACTGATCTTTATGACTTTTGCAATCCAGAATGGATAACTGCATGCATCTTTTGTAGCCAAAACTGCAATCATACAACTGTCCTTAATATCTTGTAATGAGCCTCTATAAAGGTCTTCCATTTCCTCGCGTTGTGCAGATGATATTCTAGACCAAATATACATTTCCCTTTCCTCTTTTTGAGAAGGATCAACACCTTTTGGTTCAACATTTTTTTCCTCATTTTCATTTGACATACTTTGCAGCCAATGAAATGGACTCTTCAAAAAAATCTCCATTTGTAGAGTTTGAAATTATGTCATTTTTCTCCATGAAAAAAGACTCCCACCAAACAATATCAGCAACATCAAAATAGTCATATGTATATTTGATATACTTTTTTATTTCTTCCAAGCATTGAGAACAATCAACATATCTATTATGTCAGCGTGCATTTTGAATCTCGACAACTGATTGCAGTAAAAAAAACTTTGAATCATAAATTTGACAAATTGGGATAAATTTCAGAAACGTTAAACCTCATGTAGGCCTCCATTGTGCACTTGTTGAGCACTTATTACCCCATAGTAGTGTTTTCCCATCAATCTTTTTTATATGAAATTCATGTTGGAAGCTAATTTTATTAAGTTTTTCAATGCAACTTTATTTTCCATGTGATCCCATAATAAATATTTTCATGTAAACAGTCTCCTCCAACGTTAGTATAACAGGATCTAGACCATATGTCTTTTTAATAATTTCAGTTAATGATGGGAGACTCCCAACATTCTTCCTCCCCAATGTCATTGTAAAATGACTAAACATTTGATCCATATGGTCATGTGTATTTCCAATAAGCAGAAAACCAAATTTAACCTTATGAAAAATTCCCAATTCAACAAGCATGTTTAGATAACCAGACACGATCTAGTTTTTGTTTTCCCAGCTAGTATTGTCCACTTACAGATATAAAACTCGAGGGATATTGTCAGACCAATGAGAAATCACATGGTGGATTATGGTGATGGTCAAATTTGCAACATTCTGAATATTTTGAGCTGTAAAGTAAACCCTTGGAGAAATCTGACCATTAAAAACCATACAACCAACCAAGTGAAACTAAATAGAATTTTCCTTCTTTAAATTCTTTGGTAAATGAAAAATTGTGACAAAAGTGTTATTTTTTATCCATGCCATCAATTATCAAACCAAAATACTAATGTGGATCCTCATACCATTTCTTGCGATGTTTGTATAACTTTTTCATTCAATTGATTGTTGATTGCACTTTGCTTGAAGTTCTTTGATAACGAAATCTACAAATAAAATAAAAATAAAACATTGATGAGCTTTTAGAATTGATATGTATTCAAGAAAAGAATTTTTTTAGAGATGCGCCTCTTTCTATCCCTTTTTATTTATCCTTTCTTTGTTTAAGAGAAGCACATATATTGCAAACCACCATCCTTGACCTCTTAGGAATATGAACATTGTTGAGCTCTATTTTCCATAGTCTTGTAAAATATGCATATCTAATGAAATTGATATTTTGTTCAGCCTCTTGAACAAATTCGTTGTACAGGTTGTAGATTTCTTGTCTTGAGAAATTATCTGGAATGTGTATGGTTTCTCTGTCTGGCATACTATCTCCATGCTCAGAGAAGAAGTCACGGATCCATGATATTGGAATGTTTGTTATTGGCCCACTAACTTGTGCATGATACTATTTAGAAGAAAAAGTGGGATCCTTTCCTATCGTTGTCTATATTCTTGATAGTCGAAGATTACCAATTGAGTGATTTTTTTTGAATGACCTTCTTCAAAGAAAAATATTTCCCATGCGATAATCATAACCTACCTTTGTGGAAATCATGCACCCCACTAAATATGTATTTGGCATATTTTTGTTCATTGATAAATATGCTAGCCTTTTCTACAAGGAACAATTGTAGTGCATCTATTTCAAACAGTGTTTTTGGAAATACTCATTTAAAATCAAATCAGTAATAGAACTTAGAATTTGAGAAAATATTTTCTAGACCTTGTATAACTGGATTTTTTAAATTGATATAATATGGCATATTCTTACATTTAATCTTTCTCATTGGTACAATTTTCCTTTGTGTTTCATGTACCATTACATCATCCTCATTTGAATGAGTGTCATCATCACTATGATGAATATCATCTCTCTCAATGAGATTATCATCACCAAATTTAGTAGGAGATTGATTATCCTCATCAGTATCATGTATACCACTTGAGATTAAATAAAAATCATAAAAAATATTGGTATCTTCACCAATGGAAGGTTCATCCTTACCGAAATCATCATCTGTCTCTTTAAAATCCTCACTTGGAGGAAAATCATAATTGGTGCCATCAATAACATTTCTTGGAATAAAATTGTATTCACCATTTCCTTCATCCTCACCAAAATCATTTGTCCCATTAAAATCCTTGCTTGGAGGAAATAATCATTGGTTCCCTTAAAGTCCCCGCTTGGAGGAAAATCATGTTCACCATTATTGTTACCTTCATCCCCACCAAAATTATCCTCTATCCCATCAAAATACTCTCTAGGATGAAAATCATCATCGGTGCCATCAAAATCCTCACGTGGAGGAAAATCATCTTCACCATTATGGGTTCCTTCATCCTCACCAAAATCATTATCTATCACATTAAAATCCTCACTTGGAGGAAAATCATCATCGGTTCCATCAAAATACTTTCTTGGAGGAAAATCATCTTCAGGTCCATTGTTGTTTCCTTCATCCTCACCAAAATCATCTTATATCCTATTAAAATCATTACTTGGAGGAAAATCATCATCGGTGCCATCAAAATCCTTACTTCGAGGAGAAACATTATTAGTCCCATTGAAATCCTCACTTGGAGGAAAATCATTAGTAGTGCCAATAAAATTATCACTTCGAGGAAAATCATATACACCTTTATTGGTGTCTTCATCTTCACCAAAATCATTGTTGGTCTCACTAAAATCCTCACTTGGAGGAAATTCAACTTTGGTGCCTTGAAAATCCTCGCTTGGAGGAAAATCATCGTTGGTGCCTTGAAAAATCCTCGCTTAGAGGAAAACATTTCCATCATCTTGCTCAATACCTTTAAAATATCCTCTTAGAGGATGGTATTCATCATCACCATTATTGCCTTTAAAATTCTCACTAGGAGGAAAATCATCACTAGTGCCTCTCAAATTATCACTTGAAAGAAAATTTCCACCATTTTCAGAATTTGAGATAATTTCAGCTAAGTCCATGACTTTTCACTAAAATATATAATGGTGCAAATCCCACTCTCCTCACACAAGAAGTAGAATGGTGCAACTGTCAACCTCCAACAATCATATAGTTAAAAGAACTAATTTTCCCCTACAAAATCCGCCCCCCCCTCCCAAAAACAAATTCCCTCCAATTCTTTGCTACAAAAACAAATCGCTCATTTACAACGCATTAATACAATTAATGAAGTTAATATAATATTTCATATAAAAACTTTGTAACAATATTAATTAAATCACCTGTAAACTATGCTCTATAAATTTTGTAATAATATATTGTCTATCTACATTAATTTTTTTATCCCGCACTCATAACACAAGTAAAATTTCATTTAGTCCCATTCTATTTAAATTTATTAATAATGCATTAGCTAATTACTACTCATATTTAAATTTGGAGCAATTTAATAGTGCTTTGAGGGTTAGTTTTCTTATAATAGATTTGTCTATTTTTTATCTTGGAAATTTTTTTGGGTGCTTTTATCATTCTTTTTTTTAATCCCACATTCATGTAGCGGTTAAATTAAGCTTAATCTATGCAACACAAATGTGATTTTTTTCTACAGCCACCTCTTGCAAACAATGATTACAAACATTGCAGCAATCTACAAGGATTTTAAAGACCACCAAGGATATTTTCAAGGTTAGTTTAATTTACATTTTTTTGCAATCTAATATTGTTTTCTTTTGGACTTGGCGTGCCCTTTGGATGCACAAGGGTTAAATTTAATGTAACTTAAAAAGAAATATTTTGGGCTTGGGCTTGGGTGGGAGCTATGGGAACCCAAGGGAGGATTTGTGCTCCTTCCTGCTTCCCAAAGGGACGTGTAGTACACTCCCAATGGGCGACTCTTTGGGTCCCTAAATGGCGCCCGAGGGAGGAGCAAAACTCCTCCTTCCTGCCCAAAGGGGTGGCCTAATGCACTGCCCTTTGGGCGCACAAGAGAGGAGCTTCATTCCTCCCTATTGGGACCCTTTCAGTACTAAATGCATAGCCTAAAGGCTAAGCATAATCCCATGGGCTATGTATTGGTAACCCAAAGGGGCTCAAGGGGAGGGACTTATCTCCTCCCTCATGCTCCCAAAGGGGAGAGCCCTAGTGCCACCCCTTTGAGAGCATGAGGGAGGATCCATGCTCTTCCCCCAGGGCCTCTTTAGGCACCCAATGCATGGGCCTTCTTTTATCTCAAAAAATGTAAAAAAATGTATTTTTTTTACTTATGTTATGATTTTTTTTAACTTAGGTTCGAATTTTTGTTTTTTTTGTGAAAGTTTTTTTGTTTATATAGTTATGTTACTTTTTTTGTAGATAAACTAAATGTTTTTCATTTTCTTTTATAGAGAGAATGGCGTTAAGAAAGATATCTATAAACATGTCTGGAGAAATATCAACAATTAATTTGTTGAAAAAAACAATTGAGCCATCACAGAATGTTTCCCATGGATAAGTCATGTCCATCAAATATTTAAAAGCCAAGGATGCAAGAGAATGGAAACATGCACCAGAGGGAGAAAATGGACTACTCTTGGTTTATGAAAGAGAAATATCAAGGGAACCCAAATAATATTCATTTATATTGTGCGACATTTACATATCTGAAAAACAATTATCACTCATTAGGATTATTGTGAGATATTTTTTTGGTGCCAGGTAAAGACTTTGCTTATGCACTAGTGAAACAAGCTAAGACCTATGTCAAAATTTGATATTGTTTGAAGTTTTCAATCTATAAAATCGACAAAATTTTCACTAAATTTTGTATGTTTTTTAATTTGTTATAATTTGGATTATATGACAATGTAATAGTTTTAATACAACAAGGTTTCTATTTTGCATGATTTTTCCATGCCACTTTCCCATATTTTGAATGAAATTTATTCCACTAAAGGAAAACCTATGTATGTCATTAATGGTACTCTTCAAAAGGGAGAAACAACAAGGAAGAAACGAGTCCAAAATGTTCAAACTAAAGAAGTATAAACACAGAAAGGAAAGGAAATCCAAAAATCAACCGAAGTACCTAGGAAAGTTACATTTAAAAAAAATCTTTCCCAACTAAACTTGATCAACATATTGTTGCTGATGAAGATGTTACTTATGCTGGTAAGAGTAAGAAACACTCTTCTAAAATAATTATGGATGAGGGTGCTTTTATTCATGATAAACAAGTTTTTCATTAGATACACCAACTTAAAGATGTAAAAGGAGGAGACAAGATGTTGAATCCAATCATTAGAGGAAATTTGGGGTCTAAAAAGGTCCTTATAAGAAAACGTGCCAACAATAACTTTTGTGAGTTGCAATTCAAGAACCAATAGAATTTCAAAAAAATGAGTCAACCATAATGGTTGAATTGACATATTTGTCATAAAAGAAAACTACTTTTTTTGTTCGTATTTTTGACATATATCCCTGTATTTTTACTCAAATTTCAAGCAGGAGAGCTCATTGGATGTGAAATTTAATTCTGAATCCAACAAGTACCCATACTGCATACTTTTGATGGACCCTGCTACCCCAAAAATAAGAAATACCTGAAGAAATGTGATGATGACATCATCATCACATTTCTTCAGGTATTTCTTGTTTTTGGGTAGCGGGGTCCGTCAAAAGTATGCAATGTGGGTACTCGTTGGATGCAGAATTTAATTTTGCGTCCAATGAGCTCTCCCGCTCAGAATTTGAGTAAAAACACAGGGAGATAGGTTGAAAATACGAACAAAAAAGCAGTTTTTTTCATTCTTCCTCCAAAATTAATAACTATTATTTTATTATTTTCCTTAGGAGGTCCATTTTAGACCTCAAATTTCCTCTAATGGTTATTACTGAAAATCAAAGTAAAAATTCTGGGGCCTAGTTTGGAAATCATCACTTCAGGGGGTGATCTAGATTAAGGTGTTGTTAAGACAACACCGAATGCCATTCAAGATCAATTGCGAAGGGATAAGATGGTTCAGAATTGGCATAAATTTGATTTAAATGCTAAGAAAATTTATAGACTCGTGGAAGGTCAAGAGAAGTATCAAATTAGGAAACCACATCACTTGTATGTTCATAACTCGGTATCATTGATGAGGATCAATCCTTATGCACAAGTGGTTGGCTACCTAGTTCTTGTTGACCTGAAAGATGTTCCTGTTAGAGATGCATTTGATGAATCAAGGTTTTTGATTACAACTACTCTTTTTTGGGGGAGAATAATTCTATAGAGGCCAAAAGAGAATCGATTCAAGAGTTTCCCAAAAATCCTATTTTCAAACAGTGAAATGCATAAATTATGTTGGTTTAATAGACGTGGAAGAAAAACTCTTTGCATGGAATCATAACACAGATAGTGACTATAGGATGTCCATGAAATTCATTCAAAGGGTCAGATTTATCCACAATGAATTTGAACAAATATGTGGTGGGGATAGATCGAAATTTGATGCAGATATCTGAAAACAATGTTGTATGGAAATAGGTTTCCCGATTAAAGAGGATGATGTGAGACATAAAGTTTTGAAAGGAAGTGATGCATTTAGAGCTGTAGATAACTATTTTCAGTTGAAATTTAGAATGAGGCCAATATGGGATTTGATTGAAGATATATTTAACATTTGGGATACTATTGGGATAAAAAATCAAAAGGTAAAGAAAATTAAAGCAACTGCATGGAGTAGCGGTGAAGGAGGCCCTGGAGTCAATAATTTTCTAGAAGATATGACTATAACACCTTGGATATCATTGCAAGGTGTAAAGGATGAAACACTTATATCTACAATTTTTTCATGTGTAAACTCAAATGAATTATCCATGGAGGAAATGTGCAATGAATATGAAAAGTAAGTTTATGGATTGGTTTATGCTTTGAAGATTAGTATGTTTTATTAATTAAGAATTATGTTATATCATTAGATATGATTGTAAACATAATTTACTTTTATATCATGTACTCAAAAGGTTTACATGAAAATATAAGAGGATACGGTTATAATGTTGGGAGAATAGTTGGGATGATGTCAAATGTAACTACCCATACTCGAGCTCCATAGAGAACTTGAGATTTTTTTTGTTTTTGCATACAAAAAGGTATGTTGATTTATGATATATTCTTGTTTATTTATTTTCAAGATAATTCATTTATATTTTTTTTACTTTTACATATACATTTTTTCTCGAAGATGCCAAAGAAGAGTTCAGTATGAGAGTCTTTCAAAATTCATATTCAAAGAGCCAAAATAGAATGACAAAGAAGGAAATGCCTTGCAAACTTTGAACTTGATGACACCCTTGATAATATCATTTGGAATGGGCTGGACACTATGCAATACAAAGTGATTGTTGGTGATTGTGTAAGCATTGCAAATATTGTTCCTAACAAGGATTACTCCCTGGTAATTTCAGACATCCCTCATTGTTACAATATAAAAATCATTATTTATGATTGTGAGCTTTATACTTACCTATTATTCAATAATGTGGTTTTGGGATTTATGGATGTCACAACATCACCTCTATGGATATTTATTGGTTTCCACTCAGATGTACAAGGAGGAATAGTGCTAACAACCTTCAAGGATAAAGAAAATTCAAGGTTGAGGAGCAGTTATAACAACATCACCTAATAAAAGTGTGATAAAAAGTAGTAATAATAATAGTAATAAGATAAAAAGTGGAAGAAGAGGGAGTATTGCAAAAACAAAATAGAAATACGATAAAAAAATATTAATAATAATAGTAATAACCTCAGAGGTGGAAGGGGAGGGAGGATTGAAAGAACATACAAAAATAATTTTTGTGCATATTAATTATACATTGAGCAGTACTTCTAATAATGTAAATGAAACATCGTGCACTACCCTTAATAATCTAAATGAATTGATGGTATATTCTATGGTTACAAATTGTAAGATAGATACTTAGTATTTGCTTCTTCAAAAGTATTTGAAAAAATAAACAATAAAAAATCAACTTACAAATGAATTGCAACACAAAATAAAAAGGTGTTTGTAATAAAAACATAACATTATTACACATAGAAAATTCAATGAGAGGACTTGGGAAATTAAAAAACAGTTTTATTGGAGCTATGTGAAGATTATAGTTAAATTTATCTATAACTTTATGTAAAAGTTCAATATACGTTATTCTATAATAATACATATTATTATTAAACGAATTTATGTATTTTTTGTTTGAAAAAATTAACTCAAAAATATAAATGAAATATTTTTTTTTCCAAGAAACAAATGTAGTTAATTATTTAATAACCAAATTACATAGTAAAAAGTGCTTTTTCAAGCTCTTTCTGGAGATGGTATGTTTTCCTGTATGACAATATTATAGTGTTTACAAAAAGAAAAAATATGTTGTAAACTATGCTTTCTGATCAGTCTTGTATATGGAAAAAAGTGAAGTCCTTTGTCGTCAGAGAGTAAACTCTTTGTTGAGTATTTTGCTGAGATTTGTTCCAAGAAAATTTTTGTGTATTACTCCAAAAAAAGGAAAAACTGAAATTCCAGAGAGATAGAGGAAAAAATATTTTTGATTTAGCTTAGCTGTGGACCCTCGATGAAGGGCCTGTGGTAGAAATCATGGAAGGTGTCATTTGTGTGTTTGGTAATCTACCAATGGCTGTGTACTAGAGCATGGATGATTTTAAGGAACCATACTCATTTAAAAGTGTATAAATGTTGGCGAATATTACCAATTCTTAAAACACTAACTATAAAATGATTGGCGATATTTAAAAAAAAATTAATTAATTTCCAAGGATTTTATATCGTTTATATAATAATTTGGCAATTTTTAGGGTGAAAAAATTTTACCCCATAAAAATTGGGCGAAAGAGGGCTTCAAAAAATGCAAAATGGCAAATCTTTTTTGGGAGAAAAACATGGAAAAATAGCCCACTGGGCTAAAATTCGCCCCTGAAATTATCCTTGTATTAGAGTTAGGATTCTGTCTGAGAATTGATCTGCTGTGGTGTTGTGTTCCTTGTAAACATGTTGACACTGGAATGAGTCAAAATCACTGAGATGTTTTGAGTGTCTTGAATAAAATTGTTGAGATAAGAATTGTGGCAAATTTGAATTTTATTGACCTAATTGACTAGCATTGAGTCTCCAAAAATTTGAATGTAGGTGCAATCCCTTTCTTTAGAAAATGTGAGAAGGAGCTTTAGAGTGAGAAGCTCTACAAATTTGTCTGTGCCTTGGACCAGTCCCAACTGGATTTGAAAGAAATGTTGATTGGATAGGTGGAGGACTGCTCGTCCTCCACATAAACAGAGGCTTTGAGGCTTTGTCAAAGTAATCCCAAGGCTAGGATTTGTTTATGTTTTCCTCTTTGATGGTTCTTGTTTATGTGTTTATTGTTATCTTGGGGGAAGTGGGAGAGGATCTCCAAGATAAGATGAGTTGTGCATTCCAGGTTGGAAGTTTTGTCTTGAAAAATTGCTTTGTTGCTAGCCACGTGGCCAAATGAGTATGAAAGGAAGGGCTTGAAAAAGTTTTGTTTGCGGGGGGTGGGCGGGGGGGGGGGGGGGGGGTTGCCAATTTTTCCAAGTTTCTTCAACTATGCTTCAATTGAGGTATCAATCCAGCGCTGGGGGAGGATGGTGATTAAAGAGATTTCATACCAGGATTTATTTTGGAAGGGGCACTCCAAGAATAGGTGTTGGGAAGTTTCCTCTTTTGGCATGTAGAGTGGGCATCTTCCTGGACCTTCCACATATTTCTGTTTCATTTTGTCCCAAGTGGGGGATTTACGAGAGAGTATGCACCACATGAATATCCTGGAATTCAGAGGGAAATTCATTTCCCATACTTTTTTCCACCATTAGGGATTGATGGCTAACATGTCTAGTGTTGTGAGGAATTTATAGCCCAGTTTTGGCGATTATCTCCCTGTTGGTGAATGGGGTCAGATAAAAAATATAAATGAAATATGCATATCATTATCACAAATATTAGAGATACCCTTAAATTCATGGGTAATTAAAAGTAATGTCAACCTAAATTAAAAATGAAAGATTGAAACCTCCTGTGTTATTGATTTATTAGAAATACCCTTCAATTGAGGTATCAATCCAGCGCTAGGGGAGGATGGTGATTAAATAGATTTCAGACCATGATTTCTTTCGGAAGGGGAACTCCAAGAATAGGTGTTGGGAAGTTTCCTCATTTTGGATGTAGAGTGGGCATCTTCTTAGACCTTCCACCTATTTCTGTTTCATTCTGTCCCAAGTGGGGGGTTTCTGAGAGAGTATGCACCACATGAATATCTTGGACTTCAGAGGGAAATGCATTTCCCAGAATTTTTTCTACCACCAGGGATCGATGACTAACATGTCTAGTGTTGTGAGGAATTTATAGCCCAGTTTTGGCGAGTACCTCCCTGTTGGTGCATGGGGTCAGATAAAAAAATATAAATGAAATATGCATATCATTATCACAGATAATTTACAAATATTAGAGATACCCTTAAATTCATGGGTAATTAAATGTAATGTCAACCTAAATTAAAAATGAAAGATTGAAACCACCTGTGTTATTGATTTATTGATCTCAATACATTTCAACACTTTAATAATGTCTTATTCTTTATTTAATTATCAATATAAATGAAATATGCATATAATTATCACAAATAATTTACAAATATTAGAGATGCCCTTAAATTCATGGGTAATTAAAAGTAATGTCAACCTAAATTAAAAATGAAAGATTGGAACCACCTGTGTTATTGATTTATTGATCTCAATAAATCTCAACACTTTAATAATGTCTTATTCCTTATTTAATTATCAATCAAATGTGTGACTTCTTCCAAACTATATGGTTGCAATTGACTCTTCATTAATTTATTTTAATGAAGGAACTCTTTTTTTATTATTTCAATGAAATGGTCAAATTTTGATTTATGGATCTCAATACATTTCAACACTTTAATAATGCCTTATTCTTTATTTAATTATCAATAAAATGTGTAACTTCTTTCCAACTATATGGTTACAACTATATTGTTACAATTGACTATTCATAGTTTATATTAATGAAGGGACTCTTCATTTATTATTTCAACGAAATCATCAAATATTAAGACATTTCTTCCAAACTACATGGTTACAATTGACTCTTCATTAGTTTATTTTAATGAAGGGACTCTTCATTTATTATCTCAAGGAAATGGTCAAATATTATGACATTTGTATAAAAATTACAGCACAAAAGTTTCTTAAAAATGACGAACTATATTGTTCATTTGGCTAAAAAAACCTTACACTTAGTCAACTTAAAATTTTGCTTGCAGATTATATTAGAGGGATTTTTGTATACATCCCACTTGCATATGTTACAAAAATCTGCGCAGAAGATTTTTATTAATAATGGATTTAAGTACTTGGGATATTTTATTAAGCCATTAGGGTACTTGGTTAGGGATTGGCACTGGATCCTTACAAAATTTGAAAAATGGATCCATCATTGGACCAACCGGCTCTTATCTCTTGGTGGTCATCTTGTTCTTATCAAATATGTGCTTTCCACTCTACTTATCTACTGGATGGCTTTGGTACTGATCCCTCAGTCCATACTTGACAAACTCAGATGCTTGATCTATTCTTTTATGTGGGGTTCTTCATCCATGAACAAGAAGTTCCATCTTGTGGACTGGCACTTATTAGCGCACCTGACTACCCTAGGTGGATGGGGTATTAAGCAATTATCTTGGTTCAGTCTCTCCTTGAAATTAAAAAGTTTCTGGCTGGCCATCAATGGCAAAGGTATTTGGTTTCAGCTTCTGTCTGTTAAATATTTGAAAATAAATCCACTACACTCATGGCTCTGCAAAAAGTAATTTTCTCTTCGAAGTGCATCTGTTATTTGAAAAGGATTTCTTCTTACTATCTCTTGGCTTGGTAAGGGGCTTATCTGTAAAGTCAGTAATGGGTCTTCTATCCGACTGGGAGTGGATCCCATCGTTGGTTTGGGGTCATCCTTTCTCCTCCCTCACGATTTGTGGGATTATTTGGAAGATTAGGGTATCTGTACATTGGACCAAGCGCGGAATCATACTCCACTTGCTCAGAACTATTGGTTCTCAGCTAATGACTCAGGGAGAATGGAAAATAATATGGGCCAACTACATTAGAGGGCTGGAATATGGAAGGATTTGCCTTACTGATAACTGTGACTCTTTATTGTGGGCACATAACAATTATGTGGGTCCTTTAACTGATGCTTTGGGTTATGATTGTATTGCTTCCTCGTATTGTTCTGAGGATCAGTCCTCTATTCTTGACTCGTTCTAGAATCTTAATATCCCCTTGAAAATTGGATGCTTCATTTGGCTTACGGGTAGGGGTCAGTTACTGACCTAGGATCAATTGCAACACCGGGGTATGCAGGGCCCTAGTAGATGTGTCCTCTGCTGTTTGGGTGAAGAGAATACTCAACATCTCTTTTTGGACTATGCTTTCACCATTAAAATTTTTTCCTACTATGCAGCTCAATTTGGTTTTTCTCCTCTTCATTTTGTATCTGTCTCATCTCTTTTGGATTACTGGTTCAGCTATATCCCGATCTCTGCACACTCAGATATCTACTGATTTTCATTTTCTGGTGTATTTGGAATCTCAGAAACATATGCATATTTAACAATAAAACACCCTTTCCCATGCTCTTATCATTCATATTGATAACCTTATGCTCTTGTATCCAGTACCTCAAAAAAAACAAAGAATAAGGAAGATTGGTCCGAGACCCATGATAAAATACTCTTGTGGCTTTTTTGATGGGGCTGCTACTGGGAATATTGGTGGTGCTGCCTTTGTGATTCATCTCAATGCTGATTATTGCATTAGTTTCTCCTTGGGTTGTGGAAGTTGCTCAAACACTAGAGCTGAATTACTGGCACTTTGGGCTATTCTGAGAGCGAGTGAGTTGATGGGCTTACCCATGCACTCGATATTTGGAGACTCGCTTGTCATTATCTCTTCGCTTAATAGACTCTCAACTCCAAATGTCCCTTCTCTGAATCATTAGTGTGATGACATCCATTCTATGATGTTATCTGCCCCTCATGTGATCTTCAAACATATATATCGTGAGCATAACTCACAGGTTGATGGTCTCTCCAAGCAGGCTTTGAATATGGATATGGGTTTTGGATTCTTTTTTGAATCTCTGGATGGCATGATAATAGATCATGGTCAATTTATGCTTTTCTAGCATGTGCAGAGCTATATGCTCTTATACTATTGGCACTTTGTGATTGATATGTTTTTGTTCTTAGTTCGCTTTGCTGTGACTTTCAGCCGGCATATTTTACTTGGGATTTGTCTGTTTTTTTATCACTTTCGATCTCTATCAGCGTATTCTGACTTGTTTATCAGGGATGATGAGAAAAGTCTACAATTATCAGACTTTGTGCTCTTTCTTTATGGGCTGTTTGTATGACTGTTTAGATCTTTTCTGTCTTTGCTTTGATGGGGTTGCTTTTGTGCATTCTATGCCAGGACTGAGAGGCCATATACTGGCCATTTGTATAAGATGTCTTTTGATTCTTGATGAATAACAAAGGCTGGTATTTTTTCCTCTGAAAAAATATGTTACAAAAATCTATCTTAGATTATGCTTCTCAAAAGATTAAAAACTTAAAAAGTGTTTTCCACCTAATAATATAAACTAAAGGCTCCATCCACAAAAAAAACTAGACCTATGGTGGTCAGTTAATTATCCAAGGAAAAGTCCATGAACAAGTTTTTTAATAAGACCTCTATTTACCTCTCATATTTTCAAGGTGCCCCCCATTTTAGATAAAAGATCAACTTTATATATGTGTCTTTAACATTAACATCTTTCACTATAGAAATGTTTTTACTTACTTGATGTTAATAATTTGATAGCTTCATAATGTTTGAGTTCATGTTGTTATATTTGTTATATATGTATTGCATTAACTCTTTGTAGTATATATCACACTACTATGAATTTGTGTTGTAATTAATAACTCTTTGTAATATATATCACATCATTATGAATTTGTGTTGCAATTAATATAGTTTTATTTTATTTTATTTAATTTTAATAAAAATTAATATAAAAATAATGACTTTACATTCAAGTTACCTCTTTAATTATAAAAAATATATTTAATATATATAATTTTTTTAAATACTATTTAAACATTAAATTAAATTTCAAATGTAATGAATTAATAGAAAAAATATCTAACTTATTAGAATTAATCTCCCAAAGGAAGATATAATAAGAAAAACCTTGTGATCACCAAAATCTTGAACAATGTGTTTGTTACAATGAATTGAATTACAATGGTGGATGTCAACATCTTAAAGCCTTTCAAGTCTTTGTTTTTATTTGTTTCATCTTTATGTTATTGTTTAATATATAAAAGTTTTTCCAAGTGAAGTTTTGGAACGTTTATACATATGTTACTCTATGGTATATAGAGGAATGTTTGGTTTTCATTTTGGAGAAAGTGAGAATAGGTTTCTTTTTCTTTTTTCAGCGTTGGTTTTAGATGCTTGAATAAATAGAAATATTCACATTTAAATGATTTTAAAAAGGAATTGTTAATTTTAAATTATTTTTAATATTAATTTAAAATATTTAAAGAATATTTGTAGTTTTGAAAATAAAAACATATAATGCTTATTTACATAAAAAATTTAATTTTAATTTTAATTAATATTTAACAATTGCATCAACCATTTTGAAAAACATCATAATTGTAATTTACTTGGAACTGAAAAATAAATATTTTTATTTATTTAAGAAAACATTATGTTAAAATTATTGTAAAGTTTTTATGATCAAGTTGGTTAAGCATGACTGTAATTGAATATTTATTTTATTTAGATAATTAAATGGATAGACACCTATCCAAAGGAGACTGTTGAAAGAGTGTTCACTGACCCACTAGGAGGAATGAGCCGTTGTAGAAGGCTAAATGCCAAGTGGTAGCACTAGCATTTCACTTACTAGCTGTTGTAGGAAGCAAAATCCCTAAAATTGTGGTCATGTTCCCTGAAAGGAGGAACTAAGCAGGTGGCTCATTTAATTTCAATACTGACCCAAAGACATAGGAAATATTATAAATACCATTGAATTGAGCAGGAGAATCACTACATTCTATTCCAAGTGAATAAACCTTGTGACTGTTGCAAATTGAAAAGTCAGACACACAAGGAATTCGATGAGGGGATAGCTAAAGTGAAATTTATGAGTTAAGTATGCTATTGAGTGCTAAGTTGCAGAGTGTTTTATGTGTCCTGCTATACAACATGTTCGTCCTAGTGGTCCAGTAAACAAGATCGAGGGTCCTAAGCAAGCAATCTTGGCTACTTCAGGAGACGGTTGGGTGGAACAATCTCCTTTGAGTGTTTGTCTAGCTTCTGCAAATTATCCAAGTTCTAAATTGTTTGTTATTTATATGTGACTTAATTCTATATATGTATTTTGTTTATAAAGTATGTGTAGTATCTTCATAGTTTAATGGTAACTGTTCCATAATGTATTTGATCTGTAATGAGAAGCTGCAATTACTTTCTTCTAATATTATGATCGGGTTTTTGATGTTCATTACTCTAACGGTCTTAAGTTTCATCATTACAGTCATACATTAGAATAATCATTGATATATTAACATTTCATTTCTCTTTTCAGCTAGTACTAGTTACAATGCATCTAATTTAATTAGAATTGTTAAGTTTTCAACTAGAGTTTGAATCCCTCTCTTATCACTTAGTATACTTAATATTTACTTAGACAGTAATATATTATCATATTTTCTTATCACTGTTAACCAAACTAGGATTTAAAGAATTGAATTCTAAGCTCGTGTAGAATGGAATTTAAGACCTTGCAGACAGTACATAGTTTTATAAAAAAAGTTTTTCTATACAAATATACATTACAGTAATAAACAACAATTATACTCAGAGTTTTCCGCTACAATAACGAATATTAGGAAGGTATTATTTCACATTATAGTATTAGTATACTTTATGTAAATATTTATTATAAACCCTAATCAGTGCTAATTTCAACAAATCAAGGGTTCATACCTATAACCCTCAAAAGACAGAGGGAACAGACACAGACACACACACACACACACACATAATATGACTAGGGTTTTACAAAAAATCAACGATGAACTTAAACCAAAACAAAATCAATATATTTATATGCTAAAACCTTACGACTCAATCCATATGATATATA
>LPNX010772940.1:145551-161271 GCA_001517045.1 Pseudotsuga menziesii | reverse complement strand
TACTTACATATGTCTATAAATTTATAAAACAGACCTGGATATAAATCTGTAATGCAATCTAAAATGTTTTGATAGAGAACATTACAGAGAATTGGACACAGTTCTCTAACCGTTAGGTAGAGCACTACATATTATTTCATTTACTTGACCAAAAACCCTGAGTTAAGCATGGATTGAAGCTCATTGACAAAATATGTGACATATGAACTAATGGGGTAGTATGTTGATATTCAAATAGAGATATTTATTAGATTTATTTGACTGGTGCATAAAAAATGGAAGTGGAGGACTAGCCACTTCCAAAATAGAGCTCAAAACAATGGGCAAGAGCCCCAAAATCAGACATGATCCTTGCTAGGAGCATAGGTGAAGTTTGGGATTAACTGGATCTCAAATTTAATAGGATTATGGATGCAATAAATGACTGATATGATCTCACTGGTTGATCATCATGCACTCCACACCTGCAATGAGAAAGGAATGGGAATGGAGGAGTGGGGAAGGAAGTATTTGGGGCTCATATCCCAAAGGTCTGAGGTACATCACTCAGAAATATATGCTTCGCATAAGCATGAACCAATTATTCATCAACCAAACTAGTGAATGGAGCTCAAATTATCCTTTAATAGATCCCTGGGTGACCTTCTTAGCAAGTAGAGACAATATGTGACCTATGAGAGCAAGTCATGTGCCCTCCTTCAGAAAATTGGAATGTAGGGTCCATGTGGAGGTATTTCCCTGTTTAAGTCATCCATATGACTTAGAAACTCCACCCTCCTTAGTCAAATAGTTTCTGACTTTATCCCTCACAACTTTTAGGCTTATCCCTTCCTTTGCGACCGAGTCTCCAAAAGGAAACTACGCCCTCCTTTGTCAAAATTTTCATTCTTTTCCTATGACTTTTTTTTGAGTCTCCAAAAGTGAACTGCACCCTCCTTTGTCTAATGCTTCTTGCTTTTATCTCTGACTGCTTTTCTGTTGCTTTTGGGAACTTTCCATTTTCCTCCCTAAGTGATTTTGTCATAGAGTTTCCTATTCTTTCACCTTTGCAAGTTGACTTTCCCAATGCACCCCCTAACATGGAAAGCTCATTTTCACATGATTAAATTGCATAATAAGTAATAATTATAAATAAAAATAAAATACATGCCTCAATAATGTTTATTTACAAAATTTTCCCTAGGCAACTTAATTAATTCCACTTAGTCCCCCTAGTTGTTTAGCATGGTCCACACTTTTGTTGGTTGATTAGGTGGGGACATGACAATCCTCCCCTCCCAAATATGCTTGTCCCCAAGTAGAAGCAAAGGAGGGTGCTGCAAGATCTGGCCACCTTCCCAAGTAGCATCTTCACTAGTTAATCCTTTCCACTATATTAGATATTATTTGATTGTCAGCAACACTTTCTTTGGTACTAGGACCAAATGGCCTTCACATCCAGGGGTGGTAGTTCTTTAGATGCTATCTGTTGGCCAAGTGATTTATTTAGACAAGACACATGGAAAGAATTTTGTATTTTTCTTTCTGTTGGCACTTCCAACTCGTAGGCCACTTCACCAACTTTTCTTATAATCTTGTAGGGTCCATAAAATCTCGACTGAAGCTTTTCATCCCCTTTCTTCTTCAAGTAATATTGTCCATAAGGTTACAACCTTAGGTACACTAAGTCTTCCACTTGGAATGCTCTGTCAATTCAGTTCTTATCTTCATACACCTTATGTTGGTTCTATGCCATCTGCAGATTGTCTTTTAGTGCCCTTAGAATGTCTTGGTTTTCCTGTAACCAGTCTTTAGCTTTTTCTTCCCTGTAGTCTCCAAACATTAAGTCTACTAAATTCGGAGCCTCATACCCATACAAGGCCACAAAGGGGTTCATTCTAATAGAAAGATGAAATGTGGTATTATAATAGAACTCACCAAGGTAGAGCCAAGTTTTCCAAGATCCTTATTGTCCCGTAACATAATTACGGAGGTACCCTTCAAGCCATTGATTCATCCTTTCAGTTTGTCAATTTTTTCTAGGGGTGATAGTTTGTGATCATGTCCAGGTTTGTTCTAACCATCCCAAACAATTCCTAGAAAAAGGTACTAGTGAACTTACTATCTATGTCACTGATTATAATTTTGGGCAATCCATGTATCCTGAAAATATCCTTGAAGAATAGAGAAACAACATTACTAGCTGAAATAGTGGATGTGACTGCAAAATAGTATGAATATTTTGTCAACCTGTGAACCGCCACATAAATACTGTCTTTCCCTTGTGACTTTGGAAGCCCAGTAATAAATTCCATGGAGACACTTTCCCATTTTTGTTCTTGAATAGGAAGAGGTTGGAGGATTCCAATAGGGTGTGGGGTGAATCCACGGACCTGGGTAACACTTTTTGGCAAGTGAATTTCGGCAAAAACAGAAAAACGCACCTCGGTCGAGGGCTTGTTAAGCCCTCGACCGAGGTCTTAATATCTCGACCGAGGGCTTGTTAAGCCCTCGACCGAGGTATTGCGGGATTTACAAAACCTCGGTCGAGGTATTTAAATACCTCAACCGAGATATTTAAATACCTTGGTCGAGGTTCATACCTCGGTCGAGGGCTTAAAAAAACAGACTTAGCCCTCATTCAAACAAATGGAAAATTTCCTGTTCCTTGCAGAGGTGTAAACCCTGCCATTCCTAGCACATAACTGAGCGGCGTTGATACCGATAAATTCACCAACGAATCTTCTATCCATTGAGGTATCATACACGCATTTTGGCATTCATATGATATTTATTTTTTAATTACTTCTAAAACTTATACTTAGAAAACCACACTACAACTTCAAAGCAACTCAAAGAAAAATCCGCAGAGTTAAAACTACACAGCCAAAAAATTCTTAAAAATGCACACATCACATATCGACGTGTCCTCTTCAAAAGGGTATCTTTGGTTTTTCAATTTTTCAAAAAATAGAAAAAATTCCTTTACGTGGACAAATATGTGTTTAAAACGATGCTGAAATCGAATGTGGTCACTTTCGAAAAATAATAAATAATTGTATAATGCGAAAAAAATTAACAAAAAAATATGCACATCACATTGCATTTTATGTAGATCATGCTCATATATTTTTTTTTTTAAATTATTAATGCAAGATTGAATTACTCTATGTGGACACGAGCCACTTATTAGCTTCTTCAAATTTTTAAGGTCACACAGTTCATTAAATGGAAAAATTCACACATTAAATGACATCGGAATATTTTTAAAAAAATATCACTATGAAACCAACATAATATTCTACAATTTGTTTTTTTACTGCAAATCAAAATTCACATGGCATATATGCTTTTTGAGGGCTTCTATCTAGCACATGAGTAAAAAATCAGGTTTTCATCGCCAAATTTGGCCAAAAAGTGTTACCCATCTTCATGGAATCACCCTATGTGTGCTCCACTTTGTTCTATTGACATGCAAAAAACTCCTTCACATGCATGAGAACATCATCTTTAAGAACCTTCCAAGTGAATCTCTCCCTTACCTTTCGGTAAGTCTTCAGAAAACCAGGGTGACCAACAACTGGTGCATCATGTGCAGCTTCCAAAATATTCCTCTTTAGTGCACTAAGAGTATTTTGTTTGTGTAGTAGATGAGGTCATCATGTAATTTATATTCTTCATTCTGGATTACCCCATCCAAAACTTCACAAGAAAACCGATCCCTATAGTATTCAGTAGCCAATTGGATTTTCCACTCAATTAACATCTGAAACAAAGAGAGTGTAGGCTTATGAGAGAGTGCATTAGCCACAACATTCGTTTTCCCCTTTTTATACTCAATATCAAAATCATATGACTGAAATTTACTCACCCATTTCTGCTACCTGTCATTGATTTCTTTTTGGTTTAGGAAGTGTCTAAGACTGTTGTGATTAGTCTTCACTATGTTTTTACCTCCCACCAAATACTGTCAAAATTTGGACAATGCATGCATAATGGCCAACATGTCCTTGTCATAGGTTGAATAAAACCTTTCATGTGGCTGCAATTTTCTTCTCTCGAATGCAATAGGGTTCTTATATTTCATCAGAGAAACTCTAAGTCCTTCACCGGAGGCATGACATTCTAGCACAAAAGGTTTGGAAAAATATGGTAAAGCAAGTATCGGACAACTTATCATTATCTCCTTCAAATTTTTGAAAGCTTGTTCAGCCTTCTAATTCCAACTGAATGCATCCTTCTTAGTCAAATCTGTCAAAGGTGCAGTGAACTTGGAATGACCTTTGACAAAACTACAGTAGTAATTGCAGATGTCAATGAAGCCTCTAAGTTCAGTGAGGTTCCTTGGGCTTTCCCATTCAAATATGGCCTTTATTTTTGTTGGGTCCACCTTGAACCCTTCTTGGCAGATCACATGGCCAAGATATAACAATTATGTCATGCCAAACTCACACCTAGACATATTGGCATAAAAGGACAGATATGCAAGTGTAATAGCCCCTGAATTAATAATTTTTAATTCTGCTGGAAAATGCTTTGATTATTATTTTAATATTCTTTGACGGGAAGGTCAAGAATAAAACGTTTTGTAATAAAACATTCCCTATTTAATAAAATATGTTGAAGGGGAACAAAAGTGCAGATATCTATTGAAAGAGTGTTTGTTGACCCACAAGAGGAAAATGACATGTGGCAAAGAACACTGAGTGAGAACTCAATATGTAGGAGGCATCATCCCTAAAAATCAGCTCTGCACTCCTAATTGAGTTTTTAAAGAGAAAGAGGCTCATAAATAACCAAGTACTAGGAAAAATACTATTTAATAGTATGTTCATGACCAGTAGGAGGCTAGCATTGGATGGGGATTAACTTCTATACAATGCAAGAGATGGCACATTAAGATATTTTTCTCTTGTGGTTCAGGGAACATTAGAGGAATTTTGAGGTCTAAAATGGGCCTCCTAAGGAAAATAATAAAATAATATTTATTAATTTTGGAGGAAAAAAGAAAAAAACTACTTTTTGTGTTTTTATTTTCGACATATCTCCCTGTGTTTTTACTCAAATTTCGATCGAGATAGATCATTCGATGCAGAATTTGATTCTGCATCCAACGAGTACCAACCTTGCATACTTTTGGCAGACCCCGCTACCCCAAAAAACAAGAAATACCTGAAAAAATGTGATGGTGACATCATCATCACATTTTTTCAGGTATTTCTTGTTTTTGGGGTAGCGGGGTCCATCAAAAATATGCAATGTTGGTAATCGTTAGATGTGAAATCAAATTATGCATCCAACGAGCTATCCCGCTCAAAATTTAAGTAAAAACACAGAGAGATATGTCGAAAATACAAACAAAAAAAGTAGTTTTTTTTTATGACAAATATGTCAATACAACCATTATGGTTGACTCATTTTATTCGAATTCTATTGGTTCTTGAATTCCAACTCACAAGAACTTATTGTTGGCACATTTTCTTATAAGGCCCATTTTAGACCCCAAATTTCCTCTAATGTAGGCTCGGGGTTTCTAGAGCAAGTAATTTGGCTACTCTAGGACTTGGTTGGGAGGAACAACTTCTCCACTTTTGTTTTCCCAGCATTGGTGCCAGGTTCATACTATGTTTCTTATGAATGATTTTAGACCTAGTAGGATGTACATGTGAAATGTTAAATTGCGGTTATATTTCCTCGCAGTACTATTTATGCATTTTTGGAGAACCAATATCCATGTTTTGTAAATCCCGGATCTATTGAATATCAAAGTGGAATCTGGTTTCGTTCTCTGTTAGATTACTATTGTTATACTTGAATGTTTTAGAATTGATGAGTCTACATCTAATAGTTTGAACCCTTTGTTTTTACACGGTACCAGAGGTTCCTGCTATGTATTTCCTTCTGAAATTGATTTTTGTAATTCTTCCCTAATTATGCATTACGAATTTAGGTTTCCGAATGGAACTATAATGCTTGTTTACAGTTTAGATCTAAGTTATTCAATATTGTGGTTGAAACTAATTTGCATAGACAAAAACCATAATTAAACTATACAAATCCTATAAGCAACTTAGCGCAGTTGGTTAAATGTTTCTAAATCATGTTCAGTCTCCGAAATCAAGGTATGGCTGTAAGCACTAAGGTAGTTTCGATATCCAATTAACTTACAATGATTTAAACCCTCAAATCAGCAAGAAACTCATTGAATCCACAGTTAAACATTGATCCATAAGATAAATCAGATCAATGGTTGAAAAAATATTTTGTACATAGAAGCAACGCCCGAGTTAAACCTAAACAAATCTCCTTTCATCGTACGGTGGGGATCGATCTTGGAGAAGATCGACAGTGAGAAGGAAATTTCGCAAGGGAAAGAGCAAGGAAGATAAAGGAGGGGTCGAGCTGTAAAATCAGAAGTTGATCGCTAGAATTTAAGATTGAGATATATATCTGAGATCGAACATAAAATAGATCGATGGTCCACAGCGATTTCGCAGGAAGTTGCATATTTTGAACAAATTTGGATGTGTGCAAATTTTTTATGGAATTCACTTCATAATTTTGGATTCCGCAATTGATTTGGTGGGGACATTAATCAAACGATCAACAAGCCATTTCGTCGATTAACTAGAAATTTCTTTAACGGCCGTGAGCGGGCACAAAATTTTTATCCAAAGGATTTTGTTATAGGCTTGAGTCCACCTAAGTGAGTTAAATGTTGATCCACAAATGTAGAAGATCAACAGCCAAGATTTCATCCGCAGGGAATATCAATGACTGATTATAGTCGTGAAGGTTTCCTTATGAATCCATAAAAGAAATCAGATCAATGGCCGAGATTGTATCCGCAAGAAAGATGAATGGATGATAAAAGTCACATATGTTTCATGGTGGAATCTGCAAAGGAGAATATCAATGACTGAGATTTCATCCCTAGGGAATATCAACGGCTGATGATAGTCGTGAAGGTTTTATTGTGAATCCATTAAATAAATCATATCAATGGTTAGGATTAAAGCCGCAAAATATATCAACAGTTTATAGAAGGTGTGGGAGGCGGAAGGTGAAAAGCAAGAAAGAAAGGAAAATGTAGAATGTTGAGTTCCAAGATACAATTTTTGCTTCAAAGCAAGATCGACGACCAAGGTTGTTTCAGCAAGGATCAACGGTGCAAAAAGCAGATGCAGAATGCAGAAAGCAGAAAGTCCAGAAATAAGATTAACAAAACTTGGATTTTTTGGGATATGATTTCTGCATCAAAACAAGATCGATGGTCAAGGTCATTCTCGCAAGGATCAGCAGTGCGAAAAATATTGTGCAGAACGTGGCCGGCGGAAAGTGGTCAAATGAAGGTATCGATATGTTGGGTTTTCTGATTTCCAGATTCCGCAGTGGAAGGAAGAAGGTGAAAGTCGAAAGGAGGAACTCTGGAAGACCAAGTGATCGTTTTATGGATTTTTTGACTTTCGAGGTCTGCAACAAAAGGAAGAAGGTGAAAATACAAAAGACAAGGTGATTGTTTCATTGAGTTTCAATTCCTGGATTCCACAGTGGAAGGTAGAATCCGAAATGTGGAAAGACGAAAGATGAAGTGATTGTTTCCTGGAGGTTCCAACTTCTCAGGTCCGCAGCGGAAGGCAGAACACAGAATTAGAACTGCAAAATGGTTCTTGCAAAATAAAATTAACTTATCTTTTTGAGTTTTTGGTTTGGAAAACAATTCTATTGGAAAAAGGGTTTCTAAGTTTTGTTAAGGAGATGATGAACATTTCATATGACCAGTGTTATTCTTTAAAATATATATTTTGTTTGTAATGCCTTATAACAGATACGTTTTTATTTAAATTATCTACAGATATATGGTTATAGATTTTTTTATTTTGAAATTCGAAATATGTTACATATGGTATCAGGGCATGGTTTCAGCACTAGGCCTGAATAGGATCAACACAAAACTGCTATAGAAAACAACAAACTGACTCATGTTTATTTTGTCTTGAAAATTCTCTTACACACAACACAGAAAAGTACAAATATATTTTACAGGAAAAATGGCAAATGCGGGAACATCTGCAGGAGAAGAACGTCACTCGGAACAACATTTAAATAAAGAGGGAAATATAAGGGATAGAGAGTTCTGGGTAGATCTAAATGAAAGTCAAGACAATAAATCTGAATTAAAAAGGACCATGGATTAACTAAGATATGAATTAATAAAGGTTAAGGAAAATAATGGGATAATTCTAAAGGTTCAAGAAGAATTGAACACTGTCTTGTTAGCAAAAATCCATAATGAAGAAAAAAATAAAAACAAAGAATTTGAACTGGAACAACCTAAAACTTTCCATACAATAAACATAAGGGTAGGAAGCTGAAATTTTCCACCCATAACCCTGACACTTCAAGTGAGGAGTTAGTTAAACATCACAGAAAAACTCAAGCGTCAAGAGAAAGTAGTGAAGAAAATAAAAAGAGAAGAAAAAGTAAAGACCCTATGAGGAAATTTCTAGGGAGTTATAGAAAATTAAACCACCCATTTTTAATGGGGAAATCGAGAGGGGTGAGGAGGCAGAGGCCTGGTTGTCCGGCATGAAAAGATTACTTCCAGATATATAATTACTCAAATGAGTTGAAAGAAAAAATGCCATCTATAATCTGTCTGGAAAGGCAGATATATGGTGGCAAGATATAAAGAAAGTGAAGGGTATAAAATAAAGGTATGTAAACTGGAAACCTTTTAAGAAGTTGTATAAAAGAAAATATTTATCTGAACATTATTATGAATAAAAATCCAATGAGTTTTATGAACTAAGGTTAGGGTCCATGACAATGAAAGAAATCTATAGTAAGTTCTTAAGCTTACTTCGCTATGTCCCTGACATAACTGATGAGAAGCCAAAGATACAATGGTTCCTTAGCTGCATGCCCCTCATGTTTAAAGAACAAATTGAATATGATAATCTAAAGACATTAGAGGAAGTGATGAGGAAGTCCAAATTCTGTTATGAACAAAAGAAAATAAAAGAGAAAGTATACCATCTTGGAAAAATCCGAGGCCAAATAATTTTTATTCTAAGAGAAAACAACATAAGTTCCATAAAAACATGGGAAATAATCACAGAGGGTATCAGGTTAATAATTACAAAGGTTTTAAACCTCAAGATTCTACAGTACCCTCAAGTTTTCCTAATAAAAACCCATCACAAAAATATCCCTTAAAATGTTGGGAGTGTGGGGAGCACCACTACTTTATAGATTGTCCAGCAAGGAAGCATAAGCTTAATGTCCATTCTATCTAGGAAGCAGTTACAGTTGGGAATATGTCCAGGATCATGCACAAAATCTGCGCTACATTAGAGAATCAACAAGCAGACCACCAGACTTCCATGGTCGAAATTTAAGGTATGATAAACAATCAACCTATATCTATCTTAACTGATCCAGGAACAAACCTGAGTTATATTTCACCTAGAGTAGTTTATTTATGCAATTTGGTACCTCAAAATTTTGATAAGTCATGGCTAGTACAGTTAGGAATAGGTACAAAAAGAAAGGTTACAAGTATTGTTAGAAATTGTAATGTTGAATGATATTCTTACACATGTGAATGTAAATATATTGCCTGTATGATCTTATGATTTGCTGATAAGAATGGATTGGCTTGAAGAGCATAAATTTTTCCAAACTATTTTGATAAACATTTACATGTATTTATAATAAGGGAAATATTATTAAAGTGAAAGGAATTCCTAGGAAGGTAACCATCAAAGAAATATCTTCTTTGCAAATGAAGAGATCAGTCAGAAAAGGATGTAAGTTATTCGTAGTATATATAATGAATGATAAGGAAAATGATACGAAACCTAAACTAGAAGACCTACTGTTTTAAAGGAGTTCAAATATATATTTTCAGAAGAAGTACTTGGACTCCCTCCAAAAAGGGATATAGACTTCACAATCGATATGATACGTGGAGCGGTACCAACATCAAAAGCTCCATATTGAACGAACATAATCGAACTAACAGAACTAAAATCACAACTACAAGAACTAATCGATAAAAAGTACATTCGACCAAGTGTGTCTCCCTGGGCAGCACCAGTATTGTTTGTGAAAAATAAAGACGGTACACTAAGATTGTGTATAGATTACAGGAAACTAAATAAAATGACTATTAAAAACCGATACCTACTTCCCCATATAGATGATCTATTTGTTCATTTCTATAGAGTAGCTGTCTTTTTAAAGATAGATTTAAAGTTGGGATATCATCAAGTGTGAATAAAGGATGAAGATATTTTTAAAACAACATTTAGAACCCATTACGGTCACTCTGATTTTGTCGTAATTCCCTTTGGGTTGACAAATGCACCTACTGCGTTCGTGTGTTTAATGAACAACATCTTAAGTACCTATCTGGATAAATTTGTGGTTGTCTTCAGTGATGACATATTAATATACTCTAAGAATGATCAAGAACATGAATACCATCTTAAAATAGTTCTACAAGTATTAAGAGAACAACAACTTTATGCAAAGTTCAATAACTATGAGTTTTTCAAAGAAGAGATTCAGTACCTTGGACACGTAGTGTCCAAGGATGGAGTTTCAGTGAACCAAGATAAGGTAAACTCCATCTATGGGAATCACTCGATACTACATGAATTTCATAGAAGGATTTTCTAATATTTCCTACCCCGTAACTTCCTTACAGAAGAAAGGAAAAAATTTTGAGTGGACTAAAAAGTGCAAGGAAAGTTTTAACAAACCACTGCCTCGATCTTAAAAGTTGTTGATCCATTCAAGGATTTCGTCATATGTACCCATGCTTGTAGTGAAGGGTTAGGTGGATTTTTACTATAAGACAATTATGTTGTAGCTTATGAATCCAGAAAACTAAAATATCATGAGAAGAATTATGCGACACATGATCTAGAACTTGCTTCTATAATTCACGCCTTAAAAATGTGGTGACATTACTTAATTGGGAGAAAGTTTTTACTTATGTCAGACAACATAAGCCTTAAATATTTATTTGATCAACATAATTTCAATGCAATACAATCCAGGTGGTTGTCGTTTCTAACCGAGTATGACTTTGAAATAAAGCACATAAAGGGAAAAGAAAATAAAGTGGCAGATGCTTTAAGTTGGCATGTGAATTTACTGTGTGCAAGCAGCAGCTACGAATCTAGTCTGGGAGGTCAGATTTTAAGTACTGGAAATTTTGATGGGGAATATCAGAGTTGAAAAGAAAAGACTGCTAAAATTGAAAAAGAACAAGTAAAAACAAACTTTAGCCTAAACCAACAAGGACTATTGTTGTATAAAAACATGTTGTATATACCTAACATAAGAGAAATTAAATTGACAGTCATGGATGAACTACATAAAATACTATACTCGGAGCATCTGGGGTATCATAAAATAATTACCATGATCAGAAAGGACTTATTTTGGTCAAACATGAAAAAAGAAGTGGTTGAATACTTAGCTCGCTTCCTGAAATGTCAGCAAGTTAAAGAAGAGCATCAACATCCTGCAGGACTGTTGTAGACACTACCCATTCTAGAATGGAAGTGGGAGACCATCAGTATAGATTTCATCACCGAATTTCCCAATAATTCCAGACAACATGATTCTATCATGGTTGTGGTTGACAAACTAAGCAAATCGGCTCATTTTATACTTGTCAAATCTTCCTACAAAGTTGTTAATATTGCAGACATCTCAATGAAATAAATATTCAGTTTTCATGCCATACCAAAATTGATAGTCTCGGATAAGGATGCGAAGTTTACAAGTAACTTCTAGAAATCCTTATTTAAAGGCTTGGGTACCGAGTTAAATTTCAGTATTACATATCACCCCCAAATGGATGGGTAGACTGAAAGGGTAAACTAGGTTCAAGAGGAAATTCTACGAATGTATGTTATGGACAAACTAGGTAAGTGGGAAGACTACCTACACTTAGTTGAATTTGCTTATAACAATAATTTCAAAGTTTCTGTAGGTATGAGTCCAATCGAAATTTTATATGGGTGTAAGTGTAATACTCCAATCTCATGGAGAGGACCAGTTAATAGATTGATGTTAGGAACTAATTTATTAGAATATATGGAACTAACCGTGAAAGAGGTACAACAAGACTTGAAGGCTACCCAGGACAGGCATAAAAGTTATGATGACTTAAAAATAACTCCTAGAGAGTTCCAGGTGGGTGACCATGTATACATAAAGGTAAATACCAAGAAACATACCTTGATATTGGGCAAGTATAAGAAATTGGCACCTAGGTATTGTGGGACATTTGAAAATCTAGCTAAAGTAAGGCCGGTTGCATACCAGTTAGCCCTACCACCTATTATTAAAGTACAAAATTTGTTTCACACTTCTATATTAAAAATATACTTTCATGATGTTTCTCATGTGATTGACTGGAATGTAATCCAGGTGGAACCAAAGGGAGAGTTCCAAGTGGGACCAGAGTGCATTCTTGATAGGAGAGAACGTTTACTCTGTTACCGTACCATCAGATAGGTAAAGGTGCAATGGAAGCACCTTAGTCCAGAAGAATCTGCTTGGGAGATGGAAAGTAATATGCAGGAGGCATATCGAGACTTATTCCATGAGGCTGACATGGATGAATAAAAGAAAAAGTTATAACACTGAGGAACGTGTTATCTTTTAAGGGGAGGTGTATGTAATACCCACTTGAATTAATAATTTTTAATTTTGCTGGAACATACTTTGATCATTATTTTATTATTCTTTGACAGGAAGGTCAAAAATAAAACATTTTGTGACAAAACATTCCCTATTTAATAAAATATGTTAAAGGGGAAAAAAAGTGGATATATATGTTGAAAGAGTGTTTGTTGACCTATAAAAGGAAAATGACAAGTGGAAAATACCACTGAGTGAGAACTCAAGATGCAGGAGGCATCATCCTCAAAAATTAAGTTTTCCCTCCTAGTTGAGTTCCTAAAGAGCAAGAGGCTCATAAATGACCAAGTCCTAGGAAAAATACTATTTAATAGTATGTACATTAGAAGCAGGAGGTTAGCATTCGACGACAATTAACATTTGTACAATGCAAGAGATGGTGCATTAAGATATTTTTCTCTTATGGTTCAACGAATAGGTTCGGGGGTCCTAGAGCAAGAAATTTGGCTGCTCTCGGAGTTAGTTGGTAGGAAAATATTCTCAACTTTCGTTTTTTCAGCATCGGTGCCAAGTTCCTAATCTGTTTCTTATGAATGATTTTATATGCGGTAGGATGTAGATGTGAAATGTTAAATTGCAGTTATATTTCCTAGTAGTATTGTTTATGCATTTCTGAAGAACCATTATCCATGTTTTGTAAATCTTGGATGTATTGAATATCAAAGTAGAATATAGTTTCGTTCTCTATTAGCTTACTACTATTATACTTGAATGTTTTAGAATTTATGAGTCTGCATCTAATTGTTTGAACCCTATGTTTTAACATGGTACCAGAGGTTCCTGCTGTGTATTTCCTTCTGAAATTGATTTCTGTAATTTTGGCCTAATTCCGCATTACGAATATAGGTTTTTGAATGGAACTATAATGCCTTTTTACAATCTAGAACTAAGTTATTCAATATTGTGGTCAAAATTAATCTGCATAGAGAAAAACCGTAATTAAACTGTACAAATCCTATAAGCAACTTAGCGTAGTTGGTTAAATGTTTCCAAACCATGTTCAGTAAGTAGAATCAATGTATGGATGTAAGCACTAAGGTAGTTTCCGGATCCAATTAACTTAGAGTGATGTAAACCCTCAAATCAGCTAGAAACCCATTAAATCCCCAGTTAAACGTTGATCCATAAGAGAAATCAAATCAACAGTTGAAAAGAGATTTCACATTTAGAAGAAACGCCCGAGTTAAACCTAAACAAATTTCCTTTCATTGTGCAGTGGAGATATATCTTATATAAGATCGATGGCGATAATGACATTTCGCAAGGGGCAGAGCAAGGAAGATAAAGGAGGGGTTAGGCTACAAAATCAGAAGTTGATCGCTGGAATTTAAGATCGAGATCTATGGACGAAATCGATCATAAAATAGATCAACGGTTCACTGCAATTTCTCAGGGAGAAGTTGTGGGTTTTGAACAACTTTGGATGTGCGTGGAATTTTTATGGAATGCACTTCATAATTTTGGAGTCCACCATTGATTTGGTGGGGACATTGATAAGATGGTAAACAAGACATTTCCCTGATTAACTGGCAAGTTGTTTAATGACCAAGATCAGGCATGAAATTTTTATCCAAAGGATTTTGTTACATGATTGAGTCTGCTTGAGTGAGTTAAACACGGATCCACAAATTTAGAATATCAACAAAAAATATTTCATCAGTAGGGAAGATCAATAGCTGATGATAGCCGTGAAGGTTTCATTGTGAATCCATAAAATAAATAATATCAACGACCTATCATGTCCCCTCCCCTCTACCTCACCAAGGAGAGGATGCAACCTACACTGCTGCTACTGTCAAAATGGGAAATCTAGCCCCATGAACATAATAATAAAATGCATTGAAGTAAAATACATGACAGATGCATTATACATGAAATATACAATGGAAGTAAATCATTCATTCAAGCATTCATCATGTTCATAATAATTTATAAAACAAATACGCTGCAAATATTAAACACAAGAAAATTCTTATCTTGAAAAGGAGTTGTCTGACAACCAACTATGTCGCTGCAACATTCCACCCAACCATAGCGTAGTGTGCTCATCAATATCACAGCACCATTGCAACCCCTGAGCTGGGCATGATTTCCACTAGGAATAAGGGAACACCAACAAGCTCACACATAGCCAAAGACATATCAAAATTCATCCAATCCAAAACTACATTTGGGTTTATCGGGCTGCTCAGGAGGTGGAAAGGTTCAATTGCCAAGGTAGTGAGATTAACCACAGAGCTATGGACACATGCATAATATCTGGCTTGGCCTCCACAATACCTACACACCCAAAACAAGGAAGTATCCCCTTCTTTGCGACACAGTCCCTCATGCCATACATTCCCTTTCAGTGCTCTTCAAGGTGTGCATAGAAGAATATCTAGCCCCTCTTGATATCTCTGTGAGGTTCCTCTCTTTGCTTAGCTTATAAGTCCAATTCTTACTTCTTCCACTCCTAACAGTTCAAACCAAATAAAGGATTTACAGAACAACAAAACACAATTGATGGGCATGAACAAAAACATCCTGGGAACCAAAATTGAAAATGGTAAATGGGGAAAAACAACTCAGGCTAAGCAAATCATTTCAAAAAATGTTTAATGGCTTCACAGAGGAAAAATGACCTATACAAACCCCCAATTCATGAATTCAAATTTAGAAAAAGTGTATGGGAATTACAAGAGAAAAACGGCATCAAAAAACACATAAAATCATGAGTCTCCTCTCCCGTTCGTTGTGCAACCCTAAAATAAATTCCCAACCATGGATAAAATGAATAAAACTGCAAACAACGTGAAGGGAAATGCACAAGTATCTTTAGCTGCGTGAGAGAGAAAAATGTATGGGTGAATAATGGGATGGGCATGCATTTCTGAGTATTTACTTTCACAATAATTCAAAACAAGTTTTTCAACAACTGATGGCTTCTCAAATTCAAATTTGACTTCCATAGTCTTCCAACCCCCATGCATTAACTACCTCAACCAGTTTCTGGAAGAAATAAATGACTGGACA